>JBAJNP010004005.1:5167-35825 GCA_036877545.1 Yasuhikotakia modesta
GCGCTGGCCAGAGACTTGTACACATCGACCCACTGACTGCCAATCTGAGCGGCCACCAGCTTCAGTATGTCCACACCTGTAGGATGAGGTCAGAGGTCAACACCGATCATCCACCGCACACTGCAGTCACACCTGAACTCTACATACAAGTACAACACTGAAGGCATCTAAAATACAAACATATTATAGAAAAACGTCATGCTCTCAGAATGTCAGCACATACTCTCTAAAAGTTGAATCCATTTTTTAACTAAATGTTTTTGCAGTCACATGAAACAACATGTAACTGAAAAACAAAAAAGAAACACTTTAAGGTTTCTATACTGCAGATGTAGCAGAAATGCGTTATTCCTCTTTACAGAAACCCAGCGGAGTGCGGCAGACTGACGGCTGCTGGAAGGTATTAGAGCATCTATCTGTGAGTCAGATCTGTCCCGTTTCAGATCCATCTGCAGTGAATTCACTGGCGCTCTCTGGGGGATAGCGTGCCACGGATTTCAAAATGCCAAGCCTGCAGGCAGCCCTTCGCTCGGCCGTCTCTGTGACACTCACTGTCTAAATGATCTAGGCTGAATGTGATGGTCGCGTGATGTTGTTTTCTCTCTCTGACTTACTGTCTGATGGATTTGGTTGCTGCGGTGCCAGAGGCAGTTTCTGCAGGATACTGGGAAAACATGCACAGCTATTATAGACGCTCTGCAGACGGTGTTTACAAATGTCTAAAGGTCTGTTTTTCATGACAGAGCTTCAGGAAGTACAATGTTACTCTTTATGTGACTTCAGTATCTGTTGCCATGTTTACCGCAAACACAAAATGAGTCTTCATCATTCCCATTTCATACATTTTTAACTACCAATGATGTCATCAACAATCTGAGTCTAAATCCAAAATAACCCAAAGATATCTTGTGTGCTTCAGCAAAAATCTGACCCGTCACAAACATGAACAAACACAAGTGTGTGACCCATCATTAAATATTTCCTATCTGCATTCAGAGTGGGCAGTAAAAAATTCTGCTTTTGCATTTTAACAGACACTCTTAAATCATACCTGCGAAGGGCTGGTTTGATTGTTCAAAAACAACACTGACTGCTAGACAGGAATTTGCATAACTACACCGACTCGCAGTCTGTTCTAGTGTCAATCCTCTGATAACCATCTAGTTGTTTTGAATTGTAAAAGATCCTGCACTGGCATTAGCACATGATTAGCATGTCTCCAGACCATTACCTGATCTCAGGTTTTCACAATACAACAAACCCTTAACATCCTCATATTAAACTCAAACCGTGTGGTAACAGGCTTAGCTTGGCTGCGTGTGAACCAGAAACTCCCTTTCTGGGAAAGTCACCCTGGTGGCATCGCAGAAACGCAACACAGCTATCCCATAATTCCCTCATACCAGCTGCAGTAATTATTATTACCACTTCCCCAACCAAACAATGAAACTCTTTCCTTGATAAAGTATTAACCGGGCTGGACCGGGCCGGGTTTACGGGCAGAGGGGATCCTGCAAGCTTCCCCAGAGTTTCCCTGACTCTTACACAAAATTCTGGCAGCGCTGTGCTCACCCATGAAGTTTCTAATCGTCTTATAAAACATGCGGCCCACCCTGGTTCTGGCCAGTGAACTGTTACGCACAACACCTCTTGCACAGGCTGTTATTGGACGAACACGCGGGTGGTTTTAAGTCTCGGATCTTCGCCATGCGTGCTTTGTTATACCGTACGAGGTACTTCCTGGCCTCCAATGAAAGAATGAGTTATTTGTACGATGGCTCTTTCATCTTTATATACGTTTCCCATGCGGCCCTTTATGGCCATTATTCCTCTAATGTAGTAAACCGCCCGGTTCTACAGCTTGAATGAATTAGAGAAATGTGTTGTGTTGGCGGCTGTGTTAAGTTTACCTGTGCTGTCTAAACCATATGTTCACATGACTCGAAGGGCCTCTTCTATCTCAGCTACAAAGTTAAGCATGTTTTTAAAGCTATAAATTCTTTTCTCTTTCAAGTCAATAAACAATGAAATTGTTGGTGTTTAGCAGCGCTGGGAAGAAAAACATCACAGTAAACATTTTTTGGTACCGGGTGGAAGTGTTTAACAATTTTATTCCACATTTTATGATTGTGAGGCTGTTGCCTTTACCTTTTGCTTGATATTTTACTGTTTTCAAGGGCAATTAACTTTTTCAATATCATAAAACTACTAATTTCTTCAAAAACGCTTCAAGCTTAAAAAAAACGGCCCGTTCAACACTAGGATGTTTAGCACATCGCTTTGTAGTTGCTACGGTGTTAAGGGCAGTCGCTAGTTTATTGCCAGGATGTTCCAGGTTGTTACCGTGACAAAGAATATTTTGCTTTCATTAGCAAGGCAGCAACACAAAGACAGAAACTCAATCATCTCTCAGGAAGACACATAATTCAGACCCTGTGCTCATCTCCCACCAGGACATGTCCAGCGATAAACTCAGCGGCTCTGAAACCACACAGAGCTGGAATAATCCGGTTCCAGCTGCTCAGGGTTGATGCAAAGTCACAGGCGAATATCACAGGCAGATATAAGCCGGCGCCGCTGCAGAGCCGTACGTTTGAGGAAGGTATCTCAGCAGCCTCTGCGGTGCACTTACAATCTGGTTATGTGGTGTAGAGTGTGAAATAAATGATAATAGAGAACGAGAAACACCAGTGAGAAAAACGAAACTATCCAATGAACAGAATGAGAAAATAAAAGCGATCAATTCTATGTACCAGCGCTGCAGGAAACGCTCTCAGAATGTTGACTAATGTTCTCCAAAAAACATTCTTGCAGTAACATTAGTAAAACTTTTTTTAACTTCATACATTACACATTAAAAATGTTATTCTTAGCTAGTGGAAGTCATTAAACAATTTATAATAAAAAAGTTTCAATAACATTTTATAAACAAGCAATACAATTCAATGTATTTTTAAAAAATAGACATTTGGACTAAAACTTTCAAAGTAACGTTTTTGCTACTTAATGGAAATGTTGCTTAAATCTTTAAAGGTTTTAAGGTTTTATTCCAATAAAAGGTGAACTTGTGATTTGTGCACGACTAGCATCAAAAGGAATTCCATAAACACGGCTGTGGTCTTCCCCGGAATCACGCCACCGGCAGACACACTGTTGCCATGTCAGGCCGCTCAAACAAACAGAGCCGTGTTTTGATAGTGACACACTGTTTACGCTTTTCATGAGAAACAGACCTCAAATGGCTCACGTTTACTTTCCCTGTAAATGAAGGTGGAATGAGAGAAAGTATTTTTAAACTGAAGTATTACCGTCAAAAACTTCTTCAAGCTACTATCTGTAACATTTGCCCCTCTAATGCCATCTCTGTTACTTTCTTAACTGCTGCTTCTGTAAGAACAAGCTACACACCATCTACACAACCAGACTTACAATATAGTAGTCAGACCTTTTTCTGTTTACAGACCCAAAATCTGACTGGAGCTGAACTGATTATTATGATCAACTGTCATTTTGTTTGTTTACCAAGTAAATTCTTTATTCTTTACCCAACTAAAACTCAGGACTCACCCTGGCCGCTGGAGTAGTACATCCACCTCTCTTTGGTGTGGGCGGGAGAACCGGGCTTCTTGTGGACGGCTTTCTCCATGATGCTGCTGGGGTCGTGTCTGGGCCCCTTCTTCAGCACCCGGGAGCTCCGCTTCACGCTGCACACCACGATGACCACCAACACCAGTAGCAGCAGCAGGACTATCATCCAGGGCAGATGTTCGTTGATGTCAAAGTGTTTGTAGGTGCTGGGCCTCGGCGCTCCCCTGCGGACGGGCCGGAACCCCAGACCCTGGGCCTTGCTCTCCGACAGCACGTCTACAGCGGGCTGGCCGGCCAGCTGGTGCTCTCGTGACAAGGAGAGCTTGTGGAGCATTTTAGGAAGGTTAGAGATTAGGAGTTCTGCATCCTCACTGCCATCCTCAGGGGAAGCGGCGGCGGTGGTGGGAACATCTGCACGGCTGCCGGCGGTTTCTGTGCTGTTGAACGTCGGCCCGGCTAGATCTTCCATCTCCACAGCTGGTGGGACTGTGGAGCAGACAGACAGAGAATTAAATCCTGCACTAAATATGAGCTTAACCCACACAAAAAACAGAAGATAACTAAAACTTTAATCCAGTGGCATGTTGTTGCCCAGCCCTTAAACATTTCACCATAATCTCGATGAATTGCTCATCTCAGATGCTCAGATTTGACCCAAAAACCCAAGTGAACACAAGATGAGAAATTCTATACAGAAGTGCTGCACTAAGCTTTAGCTCTCACCTCTATGTTCTGACTCAGCCGTGGTTACAGGGTCAGAACCTGCTGGAGTCGGGCCACACACACTATCCGTCCTCTCAGTACCCTTGATCAGCACATTCAAGCCCAGTGCCCGGCAGTCCGTGTGAGTTTGGCACCTCAGAACATCTGACGCCACATCAGAGAAGGTTCCACGCTGACACGCCCGGCAGCGAACGTCTTCCGTCTCGCTTCCGCGTTTCCTGACGCCCCACCCGGGCGGACACAAGGAATACCGCTGACACGTCCCACCCTGGGAGAAGTTTCCCGGTGGGCACACGCAGACCCGGTCTGTGGTGGAGGTACAGGGTGTCTTTTGGATAAAAGGAGCTTGGCAGCGTCTCTGACAGCGGTGGCACTGCGTGATGCCGTTCTCGCCCCGGGTGAACGTCCCGTCCGGACAGGGGCTGCACTCTCGTACGCTGGCTTCTGTGCAGTGAGAGGACACAAAGGTACCTGCCGGGCATTTGTCGCACACCAGCTTGTTACCCGTGGCGGGGTCGATGTGGTGGTAGTGTCGTTGAGACAAGGGTTTCTCTGTGGCTGGACTGGGGGTCAACGTGTGGGTTGAGACGCCACCAACCGCAACGCACAGCAGCTAATAGTGGAGAAAGAACAACAGGGAGACTGTTATGCAATGAGATCACAAACAATCACAACACATAACAAATGAATGACCGTTGTGTCATGAGTTTGTGTAAGAGTCAGTGATATAATGAAATTATGGCTGCAACTGTTGAGATAATTGCATAATTTGTCGGTTATTTTCAGATATTATCAGATATTTCATATCTTGTCAACAGTACATGGTTAATGCAGCTAACAGCTCAGATTCAATCTGCTGTGTGGATGACAGCGCAAAACAAACGCAGACATGACAACACGGTCTGCAACAAATCACTCATGTGAAATTACAGACTGACATTTTCAAAACACTCCACTAACACAAATAACTTTTTGATAAATATGATATACAACATTAAAAACATTCAGCTAATGTTAATTTAACTAATGTAAATGTTCAAAAAAGAACTCAGGGAAGCCAATGTTCTGAGAACGTTTCCTGTGGGTTGGTTTTTGGCCACATTCGGGCACGTTTATTCGCACCGAAGCAGAGACATGCCAAAAGTCGTCATTGAAAATATGATGGCGGAAAGCAATAAGCTGCGTATTATCCAGCGCTGCATCATCATTTTCTGAAGGTTCTATTAGCTCTGAAACCCCTGGTGTTTTACTGCAGCAGACCGCACACAAGACTCATTTCCAGGCTAATAATGGGAGCGCTGACATAATGGGCCGATTGAGCACTTCAAAAATAAAGCAAACAAACATGACATTAATATTCTGCAGCCGACATGCACCGACACGCTGGGAAATGCGTGGCAATGCCAGGCGTCTTGGCCCGTGTTCCGGTCCGAGTTGCACGTGTGCCTCTTCGTCAGGTGAGGGGAGTGCTCCTGTCGGCCGAACTAAACCCTGCTGACGGTGAATAGGAATTAGACAAAGCTGTGGCTTCCCAGCAGCGGCGAGCCAGAACTGAGCTAACAGACCAGGGTTTGAAGTAGGGCAGCGAGGGGCAATTAGACTTTAATGACAGAACAATGCCTGCATGGCTGTTGAGCTACGAGGGCGATTTCCACGAACTGAGTTCCCATCACTGCTGCATGAACAGATAAGCCTCTGAGGTCTGTTCTCCTCCAGAATCTGCTGCTTAAGATAAAGAGAAACGTCCTTCTGCTGCTTTTAACACAGACATGTTACAACTTAACCTCAATCCACCCAAACTGTGTGTGTGTGTGAGGCACTTAAAAATCCTTAAGCAAATACGAAAACAAGAATAAACTTTATTCCTAATGAATAAATATTCATAAGACTAAGCGACTTTTCAAACATGCAAAAAGTGATTTTCACCGAGCTGCTTGTTAGGAACATTTATGAAGGTTTTAAATGCATCACGAGTTTTCCTGACTGATCTGTGAGCAAACAAACTAATCTGTCTGCTTATATACTTTACATAACTACAGTTACGCATAGTTTATGAGCAATATCAAACCATAACCATAAACAACACACAACGTCCCATACTAATCGATACACAAATATGGTGTTTACAGCCCTGAGCAACATACACACATATCAGAAAGTCCCAGGACCGCAGTGATGTGTCGGTATTAAGCGCAGCTGCGGATGCCGTATGGAAACTCTGAACTGGCACGAGCTGTGGGCAACGTGACCACAGGCTTTAAGTTTGTATAGATCTCTGACTGTTTGTTGATTCGGGAGTAAACATGGCGTGCGAACCGACAGCAACAGCCGTGGGGACAGATGTGACATCAGATGAATCCATGTGCCAGACCAGCGGGACACCTGTTACACCTGCGACGGCACACAAACGCGCCCGGAGACATCCAGGCCTGTTTACATCGGACGACAACCAGAGAGAAACATCCCTGCAAAATGTCATTACATCACTGCAAATATGTTTTCAACTGGTGCACGAGTTTAAATGGACAGAGCAAAGTGTCTAAACTGGTGTGCGTAACTGGCACATAAATGCCACAGTAACCTGTGCGTCCTGCTAATGCATCGACACGTTAGTTAGATTCATTCTGCACTGGGTAAATCTATAAAACACAAACATACTGTATCGATCTCTTCACAAGCTGGTGTCTTTAAAACAATGACGCTGTATTCAGGTATTGAGTCACGTAATTTAAGTCTTTTTGCAATAACAACACATACAAACAACAGGATGTTAAGTCGTGCAAATAAACTGATGTGTCACGTCATGTTAACTTACAATAGCCTGAATGATGTAACGCTTTACAATACATCTGTGTGCTCATGCTTAGCAATCTGTCTCTTTAACATTAAAGTCAACATTTAATACATGCACCTTAGAGTCGATGTGTTTGTTTAGTAAAGACGCTTTAGCCAAACAAAACAAATAACAACGTTTGCCACCCGTGTTTTTATTGTGCCCAAATGTTTTAAAAGAAGCTGTGCGTTGTTTCTTATTGCAGAACATTTGTGTATTTTTAAAAACAGTTTTGCATCTAGAAACGAGGGACACCAGGTGCGGTGCTTTAAATCCGACAAAAGCCAGAAAACAAACGCGTTCAGGACTTACCATCAGTGCCAGAGTCGCAGACATTTTCCCAGGCGTCGTCCCAATGGAATCACTCTTCTTTAAATATGCCCAGGTCTCCATCTGTTACTGCTGGGCATCATAGGTGGAGCATCGCGTCTCGGCATCAGCAGGACACCCACATTGTCCCTTCAGCGCACCAGATCCGTCCACCGGCTGCGTCTTATAGTCTGTGCTGCGGCGCGCACCGCTGTCGGGTAACACGGGACAAGCGCTTGGTTTTGGGAGAGAAAGGCTGTAATTCCCATAGCGATGATAGATGGATGTGTGGACTGAAGTCGGCTTTCTGTTTGTCCAGGTTACCGTGCGTAAAGGCGGGCTGGAGAGGCGGATACGGGCGGCGCACGTCACGCCCGAAACTCGCCACTGGCTGCCGCAGATCGTATCACAGATCAGCTGTCAGACCGTTTCCGGGAAGATACCGGGACCATTATTGTCACGTGGTGGATACAAGCTGGATAATGTTTGGATGATGAAGCATTTTGCACGGGTGCATGTTTATATACATTCATTGTGATTTGGACACTATCACGTTTAAGTATAAGATTTAATTTTATATTTTCATTCAAATGAACTCAATTTGCTGTTGCATGACACCGTAACAACCAGTGTTGAGAACTCTTATGAATTATATTACCCGTTTATAATAAAGATTTATAATGTGAGCAGTAGGGTCGGTTTCATGGATAAAACGCACATAAAGTTTGAACAGAGATGGAGATAGAGAGACCTAAACCACGGACTGCAGCTTTAAGCATCAGTCACATACATTGCATACTTATGGATCTCAGATCGTATTGGCTCTTAATATCTCAAACAAATGACAATTATAAATAATACAATTGGCATGATATAGCTATCTACATGCACACTGAAATAGCTATACTGCCAAATTAAAAAGATTTACCAAAATAAAGGCTTCCTGCATTCACTATGACATTACAATACATTTAACATTAAAATCTGCATGCTTACATATAAACATGCATGTTGCATGTTGCAATCTGAGAAACACGCTGAGGCATATGGAACAGAATAAAGCTCTTTTGTGTCACTAGCACAAGAGATCTTCTCCAACATCTTCCAGACAGACAGAGCTGAGAGGCTGCTGGCAGATAAAACTCACCATCTGTCATGTCTACACGTGCGTCTCTGGGCTGAAGGATGAAATGGGGAAATGCTCTCATGCTCTCACGTGCCACACAGTTTTATTTGCCGCGGGAAATCACTCTAAGTGGGTTAGTGACTCAGAAGAGCAGAGGGGCCTGGCTAACTTTAGTGCATCCATGCTGAAATGTGTAACAATGTGGCTTTCTGTGGGAGAACAAACACACACACACACGCTACCCATAACTATAAACAAACAATAATTCACCATCACATTTTATCACACATCAGGACATTTTGTTGTGATGTGTGTTATAATAAGTTTGCACATAACTCAACATTCGCAGATCCAGAGAATTGCATTTCTGAGTTACAAATTTGCTTTATTCACTTTTATCTTGTGTCTATTAGCTAAAATTGAGAAACTGAGTTATATATGCATTAAATGTTGGTGCATGGAGGAGGGGCACCAAAAATGTTCATGCAAATCTGGTGCTTGTTATGTTATGTAAATGAATGTGTGTCTCCTGATAGTTTCTGGTGATACTTTCCTGCCTTCCTAACAGCTGCCATTGAAATGTCAGACCAGGCTGTTGGTTTATAAGTTAGGGTCAATAGCCCCCCAGTGTTGCCCTAAAACCCGCCCTTAATACACCACTGATCTATACGGCACACGCCTCAGCCCTTAGGCCACTGCTAGAAGTCAGATTTACATCACAGAGGAGCGTAAGTGAGGCTTAAACTGGAATAGGTAACAATCTTATGTACACTTATGTTTTTTGTGCTACAGAATATCACAGAACAGAGACTGATATACAGTCTGTAACTGTGGATACATGACAAGAGTGCAAATATTCATAAAACAGTCAGTCGCTCTGGGTTTATTATGTATTGTGCGAATTCTGCCCTCTAGTGGTGAACATGCGGTATGGCTTCCACTCTAGATCCCATGCAGCACAAAAACATTTATTATATTTATTTAATTATGTTAAATTATATTAAATTGTATATTTTACAAAAGGAATGACAGTGTTGAGATCTCGAGATGCACTTGAAAATCTCTTCAGTTTCTAGCAAATACAGGCAATTCAAATATAAACTATTCATTAGTTTATAAATGTGACTGACTGACTGCAATTTACGTTTCAATAAGCAGAGCATGTAAAGTTAGGGTTTAAATTCTCTGTAGATGTGTAACAACAGAGAAAGGTTAGAGGAGCACTAGTTATGGCAAGTGTTTTTATTGAAGCAATTTCAGTTTACAGTTAACAATTTAACAGCCAAATGTAATGCAAATAAGTCTGAGGTTATAACAGCCGCCTGCCTTCTGTGTGTTAACACAACATTAAAAACTGCACAAAACAAATGCACCACCTGGCATTTATTTTATATACGACACAAAACGAGAAACGTTGTTTGTGATTATATTTCATTATATTTATATAAGAATTCTGTGATAAAAATGTAAAATCTTTACAAGAAATACTGCATCGCATATACAGTTACCTATATATTATATATACAGTTACCTATATATTACATATGCACATAACATTATATACAATTTCTGCTTTACAAGAAATACTGCATCGCATATACAGTTACCTATATATTATATATACAGTTACCTATATATTACATATGCACATAACATTAAATACAATTTCTGCTTTACAAGAAATACTGCATCACATATACAGTTACCTATATATTATATATACAGTTACCTATATATTACATATTATATATACAGTTACCTATATATTACATATGCACATAACATTATATACAATTTCTGCTTTACAAGAAATACTGCATCACATATACAGTTACCTATATATTATATATACAGTTACCTATATATTACATATTATATATACGGTTACCTATATATTATATATACAGTTACCTATATATTATATATACAGTTACCTATATATTAYATATGCACATAACATTATATACAATTTCTGCTTTACAAGAAATACTGCATCACATATACAGTTACCTATATATTATATATACAGTCACCTATATATTATATATGCACATAACATTAAATACAATTTCTGCTTTACAAGAAATACTGCATCACATATACAGTTACCTATATATTATATATACGGTTACCTATATATTATATATTATTATTATATGTTATATATTATATATTATTATTATATATGCACACGCGTACATTCACATGCACTTATTCTCCCTGCGTGCGCGTAACGCGTCTCGGCGCAAACTCACATCTCGCGGGATCCTCCTGCTGAAATATCGCGGCGTAAGAAAGGTGGAGACTTCTGGAGAACTTCCTGCCAGACTCCTCGGATCGCTCCTCGCACCTTCAGCCGCAGCCCCAGTGAAACCCGCCCGAATGGATTAACAGCGCGACCGAACCGGACCGAACAGGATTACGCGGGGCAGGATTCACGGCGAGCATCCAGGCTGCTAGCGGACGTCAGCGCCGGGATCGCGGATCGGGACGGTCCGTATCGAGGGACAGTATGGGTGAGTTCGGTTCGGTTCGGTTCCTAACGCCGTCGCCCAGCGTTTCCACCGGCGTCGCGGTTGCCACGGAAACGGTTCGGACGCTTCGTTTGGAGGAAACGTTGCAGCAACATTTAGAGCAACTTATATTTGACCAGACGCCAGTGTCGTAAACTGGCCCGTCTCGTACAGACCAGTAACTCCCAGCGTCTCTCCGTTGCATTTGCGTTATATGGGAGTTTTAAAGAAGTTTATAAGCAGCACGAGCCCTTTAATGTCGCCTGTGGCTTTAATAAGAGAAAGTTGGGCAGGTGAAGAGATGCAGTGGTGGAGAAAATGTGAAATATGTGATGTGATCTTCAGGGCTTCCTAATGCATTGCTCCATATGTGTGTATTTACATGCATATTTATGTAGGCTTCATAAAGACTGTAGTTCTGATGGGATGTGTTGTGATTCAGCTGTTGAATAACTGAAATCGAGAGCAGTGAATATGGAAATGAAGCCAAACCAAAAGAGGATTTGTAGATAACACCAGACATTTGCACCTATTCAAACCACTGGAGCGGTTCATGACGGTGCAGAACAAACGTCTGTAGCTCCTCTGCTATTGTCTGGCTGTTTTCATGGCTGTTATTCGTCATGTTGTGGGGTATGTAAGCACAGGTTTGGATCGGCTTCGGTGCGTTGAAGTAACACGAAGGTGAAAATGGACTTTGCTTGGTCATGTCAAGTCTTGACTCCAGACCGGAGTCACTTCGTTTCTCACTCCTCTCAGGTTTCAGATTGAACCCTGACCTGTTCTTCCTCTCGTGTGGGAATCTTTCAGCTCCACAGACTAGTTTTGTATCTTGTTTAACATCTGAACAGTGGCCTGATAGATTTTACAGTGAAGCAACTCATTTGAGTCTGCGTGTTGCTTGGAATAATATGCAAGCTTTAAAAATACAAAAGTGCAGCTGTTTCTGGTTCGCCTTGAATTATTAGGTTGATTTAAAATGGTTGCTTGTCCATTTGAAATTCATTTAGACCAATTTCTGTTTGAATAGAATAGGATTATAAAGAACAAACCTGTGAAATTCGGTATGGCTGCACGTTTTGATGTGTTTTTTCAGTTTGCAGTATCTGTGCATGATTTCAGAAACTATTCAGATATTTTTTCAGGACTTCCTATATATGAACTTAAAAAAAGCTGTAAACCTGCTCGGCCGACCATGTTACAGGTGAAACTATGTGAGGAATTTTAGCTGCCTCTCCCTGCCTGATGACTACCGTACAACTGGTTACTGTACCGGGTGACTTCAAACAAATACTGTCATTTGATAAGACTAAATAAATATCACTCGTAGTTATTGGTTGATTCTATTTGCCTGCAATGTAAAACAATGTTAGATGCTTAAACATTTTGCTTGATATACATATTTGTGGTGTGAAGTCAATAAGCCTAATGGTTTGGCGTAATATTAGAAAGTATTAGTCATTTTGTTTGTAATGGGCTGATAAAACCCACAGATACTTAAGCCTTGATGTTATAAATGTTATCTTAAGTGAGTCAAAAGCCTTTCTTATTGTTTGACTATATTTAAAAAAAACACAAATCACTTCTGAACTTCCGTTCTGATTAGTTAGAGTTCTGCTTTCTGTGTGTGTGTGTGTGTGTGTGTGTGTGTTGTATGGTGTGTGTGTGTGTTGTATGGTGTGTGTGTGTGTTGTATGGTGTGTGTGTGTGTTGTATGGTGTGTGTGTGTGTGTGTGTTGTATGGTGTGTGTGTGTTGTGGGATTGAATGAGGTTAAAATGAGTCGTGTTGTATAACACGCTTCACTCACTGCTCTGTTTCTCTCAGACAGTATTGATCATAGCTGTATGTATGTGTTTTTGTTTGTTGTAGTAATGTTATTTTACTAAACCGCTGACCCATTTAATGTCTGCCTGACACACAACTGCTCTGGTTAGTTTTTTTTCACAGTGAACATGCGCTGTAGTTTATGCTGACCAGGAATCTCCCGTTTATCCCGAAGCCATTGCTAAATATTTCTGTGCAATGTGCCTTAAATTCATATGCGGTTATTTTCCATGAAGTGAAACCACTTACAGTTAATACAGCTAACTAGCTGTAAACAGATCGTAGTTTGTAATGATCAGACTGTGTGTTTAAGATGCTAAGAGCTGCGTTTAGGAGGTTTATACACCCAGACTCCATGTGTTTTCCAGCTTGAGTTGTGACTGCTCCCTTTTTTCCAGAATAAACAAGGGAATGTTTCTCAGCTCCACCTGTGGATTTATTCCATCCACGGCTTCTGAAGTTCTCATGTGTTTGTTAGAGTTATAATGTAAGAAATGTCGTTGCGTTCTGGATGAAACTTGATGCATTTTTGGGCACAGTTTCAAGGCTGAAGTATTTCCTACTTCAGTCTATTGTATAATTTCACTGAACCCGTCTTTTCCTGTAGTTACACAGTGGAAATTCTGGCTGGTGTAAATAACATTCGAGATGTTAACGATCACGAGGCTCAGAAGTGAATTACCTTATCTGCTTTCCTTTCTGAGGGCAGCAGAGGGAATACAGGAGAGATGGAGCGTGACATTGGAGTTTCTGGATTCGTGCCTCTTGTGATGATCAGGCCAAGAACTCAAGCCACAGTCGGCCAACTTTGTCATTATGTCAGTTTGTGCTAGACCATTTCTGCAAAGCTTTGCTCTAAATCACGATGGTTTGGCTGAAAAACAGAAGGTTAAAACTCTGCTTTGTTTAGAGGAAAAAAAAACTCAGACTCTAGCTTTGACAACGTTTGATTTCCAGCACTGACCGAAGCTCTTCTCAAAACACAACATTCAGGGTTAAACAGATGATTGAAAGGAGGCTGTAATATCACACACACAAGTTCTTCTTCTGCTCTTCCTGTCTTTGCGGTTGGGAAGAATGTTAAGGGGAATTTAGAAGTAAAACCATCTCTCTATATTGCTAGTATATACAGTTCTGTCTTCTGCAAACTAAACCAACAGGAAGAGAAACAGGTATGAAGGTTCTCTGTCTGTCCTTCCAGTAACAGCTGCAGGTGAACCTCGGAGGAGAGACGACGTCTGATGTCTGAGCTGAAAGCTCTGTTCATGGGTTTACCTGGTTATCTATTAATTAAACTTCCCAGACTGTTTGTCTAAACTGGTTTAGGAATGAGGTTGTTCAGGCATTTTTGGTTATTGATTATGACTAAATAATCAATAAATAATAAACTGAGCAATTCATTGAATTTTGTTGATACTAAGAAACATTGTGTCTATTATTATTGATCTGTTGGTGTTTTTAATCACGCTTCCTGAAGGCTGTCATTACACCAGTTTTACTCTCTTTCCATGTCTGTTTAGAATGAGAATGTTTCCTAGCAGATGTCTTTAGATGAAGACATCAGAACGCAGCGAGATAAGATTCTGTCTAACTCATGCATGGGAACTCCCTCAATCCCCAGTTCCTTGTTTTCCATGAGAACTCTCTGGGCTGCACATGCTATCTCTGGCATCGCTGTGTCAATAACCTCTGTCAACAGAGATGTGTGTCTGTGTGTGTGTGTGTGTGTGTGTGTGTGCTGCCCGTCGCATTCCTCACGGACCCGTACACAGCTCTCACACACACACACACACACAGCTCTCACAAACAAACACACAGTGCTCACACACACACACACAGCTCTCTCACACACACACAGCTCTCACAAACAAACACACAGTGCTCACACACACACACACACACACACAGCTCTCTCACACACACACAGCTCTCACAAACAAACACACAGTGCTCACACACACACACACACACACACACACAGCTCTCTCACACACACAGGTTTTCTCAGGCATTGTTCTGAACTCTCCACAACATTCTCAAAATGGCAGAACCAATTGGTTTGTGTCTGTGTGTTTGTGGTAATGATTATCCGGCTAAAAAGTTTAGATTGCAAGAACGTTTTCTTAACATTTCCATTGAGAATTAAAAATGTTAAAAATTGTATTTTGAAGGTTCTAGGTTCTGCTGTGAATGTGTGGTTCACTTCTGTGGTTCTGGTGTGAATGTGTGTTAAATGTTAAGAATCTGTTGAAGACTTTGAAGACATTGAGCTGCTGTTGTTTTTCAACCCACATTTTTAACTCTAGCCAAAACATGAGACATTCAAAATTACCTTTTACACTACAGACATAACACTAGTGAAAACCACTGTTTTTAAATGAAATAATGAGTCAGAAAGAATTTTAGTCAAATATCTTCTTGCCTGTGCATGTTCAGGAACCTGAAGGTCACAACAGTTCCACCTACAACAGGAAAATCTTCATCTAATTCATGTGTTCTTCAATGCTTGTTTAGTGTTCCTGCAGACTGAAGTTTGTTCTGTGTTTGTAGTTGATGTGGTGGTGGAGTACGAGTATGAAGCTGCTCATGAAGATGAGTTGACCCTCAGACTCGGAGACGTGATCAGGAACGTCAGAAGAATCGATGAGGATGGATGGATGGAAGGAGAACTCAACGGAAAACGAGGCCTCTTCCCGGACAACTTTGTGAAGGTAATTCAGAAATTGATGGATGGAAAGTTGGAAAGAAGATGGTTTGAGTTCTTGCAATTGCAGTTATTGCTTTTGTTTCCTCGTGGAGATCCTTTAGTCAGATAGGAGGTGACACCTCCACTCCCTGTACTGAACTTTGATCCTGGAAAGATTTGCTTGTTGGCGCTCAGGTAGTTTCAGTGAAGGATCATGAACAGCCAGCAGGTAAAAACATTCAGTCTGTCTGTCGGTTTGTGTGTGAATCAGATGTTTGGCGTGTTGTGTCTGGAGGATGTGTCGTCTCTAATTTTTTGCCTCTTTCGTTGAGTCACCAGCCAGGAAAGTAAAACCAGAAATCTTCAATAAATTGTTGAAGTTTAGATGAATCGGTTTTGAAACCATTGTAGTTTTTCCCTGCCCATTTCTAAGTACAATGTTAGTGGGTTTAATGCCCAGGGAACACATGTAGTGATAAAATTAAAAGTTCCTTCACAGTAATGGTATCTTATTGTTCTCTGTATTTGTTTAATAATGTCCTTCAAACAGTGGAGAAGTTTGACCTTAAACTGCTTCATGAGGAGCAGGAGGAACAATGAGGAATTTCTTTGTCAGCATCTCCGACAGGAAGTTCGGAGCGGATGCAGACTGTGACATTCCGCAATTTGTACCGGAGTCTCCAGAAACTAGCGCTGTTCCACACGCCCTCAACACGCTAAACTCATCCGTCAAGAGTTTAATAGTTCTGCATAATCTTAGAAATTAAGCTTCTAATAGCGAGAGAAAGACAGGAAATATTTGAGCTGTGATGTTGTTGTAGTTGTTAAAGTGTTAAAACTGCACAATTATTTCTGTATGTTTTGACTTCTGTGTCTGTGTCTTTCTGTGGAGCACATGTTCTGCCAGCGAATGTTTAATTAAACATTTAATTAAATCCATCAAATTAAACATTTAATTAAAATGCAGATTTAATTAAAATCCAGCTTGTCTTGCTGTATAGATGCAGAGTTCTCCATCATTCCCATTTGCATTTCCAAAGATGTTTTTCTTATGTTTTGTATTTTAGGAGGTGAAAAAAGAGGAGCCGAAGTCCAAAGAGGAGCCGAAGGAGGTGAAAGAATCAAAGGAGGTGAAAGATGAGCCTCCGCTACAGCGGCGATCATCCGGGAACGTCGCCAGTCTGGTGCAGCGGATCAGTACCTACGGCATCCCGACCGGAGGACTCGGATTCCAGCCTCACTCTCAACCTCGTGCCTCAAAAAAGAGTATGTGTCAAATTTAAACACAATTGAAATGCTTTAAAACTGTGTAGCTGGAACTATAACGGCTTTATAATCAGCTGATATTTATAACTTTTAAATCAGTCCAAAGTAGGAATTTCACCGTCTTTCGTTTCTTAACTCGTTTCTTAACTGTTTTCGCTTCTCTTTTTTGTTTTCGTTTCTTAACTGTCTCTCTAACAGACGTTAACAGTGTGACTGAAATCATATTTCACAGTAAATTAATTCAGTATTAGCAGGAATCAGTTTCAGACAGCAGTGGGCAGCAGTTGTGTTTCCTGCTGTAAAACTGTTGTTAAAGTTAGTTCATGTTTTCATCTGCAGCTGCACAGAGACATTATAACAGATTGTTTCATGCTTTTCTGCATTCTGGGTTCCTGGTAAAAGGAGCTTAAATAATCTAAATATAAACTTTCGGTTGTAACATTTTCTGTTGGTAAAATAAGGAGATTGTCAAACACTGTTCTGTCATGTTAACACACAAAAACTAAATAAAGTAAGAGAACAGTTTTAGGTGTGTGTGAATCATCAGAAGTGTGTGTGTATGGACAGGGTGTGGTGTAGTGTGAGTGAGTTCATGCATGTGTGCACATGTGTGAATAGTTTCTGTCTTCAGACAGTGTCTCTGTCGGCCCTCTACAGGCAGAGGGTGAGAAATCTCTGTCACGCTGCCATTGGCTGATCAAATGTGTTTGTTTCAGAGCTAAAGAAGCGTCAGTGTAAAGTTCTGTTTGAATACGTGCCTCAGAATGAAGACGAGCTGGAGCTGAAGGTTGGAGAGATTATTGACATCACAGAGGAGGTGAATTCTTCATCACTTCAGTGAGACTGTCTTAAATCTTTATACTACAATGATCTTGTTTCTTGCACATTTATGTATATTATATCCTTCACTGTTTATGATACATGATGCATCATCTGTTAACATTTAGAATCATGAACCTTGTGTGTCGATACTGTTTTAATCCTGAGAAACTCTCAGCTGAGCTGTGTGAGGTTGTAAACGCTGCTGTAGTGAGCCAGCGTCTGACTGTAGCTGTGTCAGTTACCAACGCACTGACATAGTGGTTTTTTTTAGGTTGAGGAGGGCTGGTGGAGCGGAACTATAAACGGAAAATCTGGACTTTTTCCTTCCAACTTTGTCAAAGAAATAGAAATGTCTGAGGACACAGAAACCAGCGACGTTACAGATGAACCAGGTAGCGATCGGTTAAGCTCAGCATGTCCCGACACGACAGCACTCAGCACAGGCTTTTGTTTGTCTTTCTCTGTGCTAAAGGGTGTAACAGTTTAAATCCTCATTATGACATCTGCACTCACAGCTTTTGTTTTGTTTGTGTTTAATGAGGTCAAGTTTAAGAATTCARATGTCCTTGAATAGTTTCTCACTGTATGTTTCTTATGAAACCCAACACAGAACCTYCAAATGATTCAGTTCTTTAAATACTACTCTTTMAARTTAAAGCCATGTTTGTAAATWCTGGTGTGTGTCCAGACAGCAGAGATGGTCCATTTAGCCCCACATCTCCTCATCCGGGGAACGGTGTCATGGCTCAGCCCAAGAAAGTTCTTGGCATTGGGTTTGGTGACATTTTCAGAGAAGGTTCCGTCAAACTCAACAAAGTCCAAAGAACAGCTTCTGAAAACGAGGAAAAGAAGGATAAAGTAAGTTTGTTTCTGTGTCTAATGTTATTAATGTGAAGAACCGCAAAAATAATTACAGCAGCTGCTGTTTACTGTTGGGGGTGGGGCTATCTGTTTGTCTGACCAATGGGTGTTAAAAGTAAACATTTGTTATTGGCATTTTGAACGTTCGAATAACGTTTTTGTTTCTTAATGGAAACGTTAGGGAAGTGTTGGTAACGTAAAGGAAAGTCTGGCAGTTGCATTTGTACGATGCGCCAGAAAATGATGCAGAAGCTCCACAGCAGAGCATTTTAGCACATGCTACGCTATTGCTACGCTATATACAATGAGATCATTGTCTTGGCATGTTTAAAATCAGTGCAGCCAGGAGCAATGAGCGTTAATGGGTAATTACATGTGTAACTGCTCTGTAAGTCCTGCTCAGCGGTGGCTCAGAAGCAGAAGAACGTCTCAACATGAGATCCTCCTTTTTAGGCGATATGTCTCTATTTTTAGATTCATTTATTCAGTACTATTTCCATGCTTTCTGGAAATGTCACTTCTCTTAATATCATTTATGTTCTGCACAACTCCAGCAGACAAACAACCAGCCTGTGAATGTTACCAAACACACGCTACGCTGGACATTTTGGTTGCTACCAGTTTTACTAAATAAAGCTGGAGAAACTTTGCTTCAGAAGTTTTAAAGACAGACGTTTTACACGCCTTAAAGGGGTCGTGTCCTAAAATCCTCTCACTTCTTCTTCAATTGAAACGTTGTTGCAGAACTGATGCGGTTTTATTCCTAAACACCAAAGATCTGGAGATAAAACAGAAATGATTTCCAGATCTTGTCGTTTCTGACTGATGCTCTTTGATCGTTTAAGTTTAATTTTCACAGTGTTGTGAATCTTTCGCAGCAACACTGTTAACCTACAGTTGAGTTTGAGTTGTTCTGTTGATCTCTGCTGTTTCATTTCATCTGGAGAGAGTTAAAATGATTCTCACATCACTGACAAAGGACCTCCTGAAAACAAATTTGATTGTTAAACAAAACTGTGAGATATGACCAGTTTAAGATGTGTAATTTCAAGTGTTTAAGTGACCAGTTTAAGTGTGTAATGTTGCTAACAGTACTGATGACTTATTAACCTATAATCAATGTTTCCCTTTCTGGTCTTGTTAGTTTTCTCACCATGTGCATCACATAACATCATTAAATGAGTGAAATCATTCACTGCATTTCTACACATGACCTTTGAACTCATGATGTCACACCACATGACCGGGTGGAATTTGCTGAAAATGATCTTCAAACCATTTGGTTTAGTCTCTGTGCTTGAAGATCTGTGTCTGTCTCTGTGGTGGGTTAAGGAAGGACTGAAATCAGCACTCGTCCCATTGACTGTATAAATGTGACGGGATAATTGTTGTTTACCCAGCATTCCTTTCACCCAAGCATGGCTGACGTATCTCAGAGTCTTTGGCATGCGTTTGTGTGGCCGCCATGTCAGTAAATCCATTTGTGATTCTGCTTCATTTTAGCCAATCCCATCATTACCATCAGCCACAAAACCCGCCCCTTTGAGCACTCCTGACCCCCCCAAAGGAGAGAAAGAGCCAGAGAAAGGAAAAGGTAAGTGTGCGGGACAGATATACAAATAACATTCATGTGGTAACTACTGAGACACAAAGACCCTTTTAAGGAAAGTCATTTCACTTGGAAGCCATGTTTGTGACGCCTCCGGGCAGCTGTTTCTGTCTTACAAAGCCAATTCCTGAATGTTCTAGGGTCACTGTAAAGCAACATGGAGCAAAAAAAAAAATCAAACATCAGTTGCACGGGTGGCTGTAGTGAACACTGAGCCTCCATTCCTCCATTCATAGTAACACCACTGAACTGTCTTGCTTTATTTACAGTGTTTGACATTGTTTTGAGTGTCATGTCTTTTTCTTACTGCGTGTCTCTACAGTGAAGGAATACTGCAAAGTTATTTTCCCTTATGATTCTACAAATGAAGATGAACTGGATTTGAAGGAGGGAGACATAATTCATTTACTCAGTAAAGTACGTATGACTTAAATTTACATAAACTATATTTATGAAGATGTTAAAATGTGTGATCATTTGTAATTTTTTGGGGTTTGCATTTTAATAGTCCTGCAATGAAATGTTGAAAAGTTTTAAATGTCAACTACCCACCTCCTAACCAGTAAACAGAACATACTTTAACCCTGTTTAGCTATAAAGGTGCAGCGGGAACCAGTTTGGGTAGTTACCTGCCAGTTTGTCAGCCATCTGCATAAATCAGGCGGGGTTTTGTCCTATCACTCCTGTCCTTCCTTCATGTCATATAAAAATATTGACTTCACATTCACAGATAAATTTGTACAAAGGAAGTGTTTGATTTATTTAAATCAAGACACACAATCTGTTTTTATCACCTGGTTGAAACAGGAAGTTGAAAGAGGTTTTGTGTATGTTTTGTGTGCCATCTAGTGGCAAGGAACATATTTACAGTTCTAAATCATGTAATAGATTAGAAAAAAATGAGATGGAAAAATAAAAAATTAAAATTTCCATCTTAAATGATGTACATGTTTATTATACTGTCAAAAACAGCAGTAGTTTTACATGCGTTTGGAGTGTATTGTTGTTGCTAGGTCTAGTTTCTCAGCTGATCAGTGGTTGTCACGTCACAGGACACAGGAGAGCCGGGCTGGTGGAGAGGAGAGACCAACGGCCGGCAGGGAGTTTTTCCAGACAACTTTGTGACTCTAATATCTGACAAAGAGGTAAAACTGTTTGTATCTGTCAGCGAATCTGAACAGAAGTGATTATGTTGTTTGTAAAATCATCTTTACTGGCTGTTAAAGTTATTTCTGTCTTTTCAGGCCGTCACATCCAAAGTTTCCATTAAAACATCAAAACAGGAGACAGAGGAGGTATGAGAAACTTTCTCTTTCGTTCAGAGACACGTGACGCTTTTGCTGTTGAAAAAAACAGATTTTTGGAAGCATGAAAATGATGTACAAAAATACATTTTTATTATAGCAAGAAATACAGCCACAATTTATAAGCATTTCAGCAAAGGTCACAAGAAACCGTTTTGTCAAGTTTTTATTGGTACTGGATCGTGCATCTTGTCAAATGATGTCCTCCAGCTTTACTTCATAAACGGACAACGAAAGCTTTTATGAAACTTTCTAATCAAAGATTTAATGATAATTTTAATGATAAAGACTTTAAATAATTACAGATAAAACCGACGAAAGAAGCCACTTATCATATTTCACAGAAAGGCTTTGTGTAACGCTTGAGATCTTTTTGCTTGCCCTGCGGGCGAGTGTTTATCCCCAAAACAATTCTGTGCCCCCATAAAGACTGTTGTGTTAATCTTGTAAACAAGGGCCGGTGTGGGCGGAGTCTTCTGCCTGGTCACGCCCATCTTATCTGAGAAGTTTTCAGTAGTTCTGTTAAACCGGGTCAGAGGTTCACACACACAGTCACACAAACGTTTATTCGTTCCGGTGGGTCTGAATGATTGTCTTTGTGCTGCTGTGATGGGCTGAAACTCGTGACGTTTAGTGGAGGGTAGAAGTATTGAGCGGTTCTACGGATTTCATATTGCATTCAGAAGGACTGTATTACAATATAAAGGATATTTGTGCTCTCTGGTAATCGAACCCACAATGTTAGCGTTGCTAGCGCCATGCTAGTTCCGGCCATGTCCTGCGCAAACGTTTTTGTAATGCCTAGTAAAGGTTTAATACACATGCTTTATTAATATAATGTGTTCAACAAAGTAAAAAATACACATTTGAATGTTTTGTTTTTCTTGTTTTTTTCCCACAGAAGCCAAAAAAACCGCCTCCACCTTCCAAAACCGCAGGTATGACGTCACGTCCTCAACACAACATGACGCGTTTTCTCTTCATTTCAAGCTGAGAGGTTTTAAAAAACCTCAGGTGCCATTATAATCACAACAATAACGTACGACAACAAGCACAAAGTCCCTGTGGTTTGTTTTTGAGAGGTACGGCTGTATCACACTGTTCCTGAACAGCCGTGGACTTGACTTTTCTGCTGTTACATGATTGGCTGTGGGCAGCTGATGTGATTTGATTGGAGTCTCATAGGGAACAGTATCTGTGTGTGCTTATGTTGGTGGATAATAAGCACCGCGTGTGACATTGATTTAAGCCGCTTTCATCAGGTTTCTTAGAGAAGAAATGTGGTGTTTGTGAGGAAGACTGGTGGGCAACAGACACATTTAATTACTGCATGAATGTGGAATTAACGTCTGCCCACGTTTGTGATGGAATATTAAAAATCATTTAAAGACGTCTTCAGTAAACGCTGTTTTATTTTAGATTAAGCTGCATGAGGTATTAATATTTTCTTTCTTTTTTTAGATGTTGATTTCAGCACCATCTCAGTGGGATTTTACTGAGCCCAGCATGTTACTATTTTTATTTGTCCACAAAATAAATTTATTTTCAATTTCTGTTAAAGAGAACAACTAAAACCATTTTCAATAGTAATTAGGTAACAGTTTATTTTAATAGCTATGAAACTATAACTTTAAGACAGCTTAATTTTTATTCACATTTAATGTATAACTCATTTTGCTGGTATGGTTATATGGACAGTTAGTCGCAGCTTTTGTCTGTCAAACACGCACAACAGTCAGAAGCTCCTGCGTGTTAAGAGGTGATCGCGTCGCCCCGACTGCTTTAGTGAGTTTGCGGCGAGCTGCAAAGATTTCGTCGTTTCTGGCCACACAGGAAGTGCAAGTCACTGCCTGCATGTTTCCTATTGTGTTCCTGAGTCTCTGTCTGCAGTGTGTTGTGGTGAACTGATACCTGAGAAACGGGTCATTATTTCACAATATGTTTCATTTCTCAGCCCTGAAACCTGAAGTTCCCAGTGCAGACAAAAAACCAGCACAGCAGCTACGGCCTGATGAGAAAGGTAAGAGCGGCTGTGCACCAGTCCCTATATATATATATATATATATATATATGTAGGTATATATGTAATGTATATAACACACAGCTATAGATGTACATATATGTGTATATATATGTGTGTGTGTGTGTGTGTGTGTGTATATGTGTTACATTTATACTATAGTTATACAATATATGTATATATTATACTATATATTATATAAACTATATATAAATATATAGGTATAGGAGTATAAGGCACACAATATATATCTTTATTTTTCTCAGTTTTAAGTCTTTGTAACCAACAAACAAATGTTGCTTTTTGGACCGTCTTCCCTCATTATAGCAACTGTAACCAAGCGATTATAAGAATATGAGTATAAGAAAACATCTGTGTGTTCAGCTCTTTACAGTATTCAGGGTCGATTAAATGACGTCTGTGAGAAAAACAGATTGAACAAAACTGATCATATGACATTCATTTGAGATAATAAAAGGTCTGTGTCTTCTGACCTACTTTAATGCATAAACGCACTCTGAACGAGTGTCAGTTCAGTGCATTAGATGCATGAAGACAGTCTCGCTTTGTGAGTTTTGTGAGTCTGTGTCGTGATTTTCATTGGGTTTTGTGGACATACATTAAAACATATATTTGTGGTCTTTATCTTTAAGTTCTCAAGCCCCTGCCAGAGAAACCCACCAAACCTGCCGCCCCCACCGTACCCCCAAAAAAACCTGTTCCTCCAAGCAAGGGGCTGCTGCGTCCAACCTCCGTCCACGGGAAACCTCTCGCTCCATCGCTGCTTGGCAAACAAGTGTTGGTGTCACAAGCTATTACCACATACTTTTGATTCTTTGTAGCTGTTTGTTTGAACGTTGCTCAAATGCCAAAACATCAAATCTACCTTCTGATAAATCTCTGCAGGCAAAATGGAGACATTCCCATCATTCGACCAAAGTCTGAGTTTGAGCCTTTATCAGTCAAACCTAAACCAGCCGTGGAGGTCAGTGAGAGTAATTCTGAAGCAGGTAAGTTTCTTAACACGGGTCGTAATGTTTGTGTTTGAGGATTTAAAGATTCGTTTAATCCCTGTTATCTTGGCTCATGTTAACTTCAGCTTCTCATCTTTAACCAGTTAATCTGATGAGTTTTGACGATGTCTCCGCTACCTCTGAGAAGTTATCCCATCCCACCGCAAACCGACCAAAGATGCCTGGAAAGAGGTTGCCGGCTCACAGGGGCCAGTCTGTGAGTAAACATGGGTGTTTATTTTCAAACGGACCTGAAAATGTTCTGAAAGTTCTAACTCACTGTTCTGTCATGTTCTGTAACATCTTACAGCCGAGCAAGGAGATGAGTGAGAAACCTGAGAAACTGGAGGATGTGGACAATACATCTTCCTCACAGAAGGTCAAATATAGTTATTACTCTGATATTGCGATAATGTTATGTCCTTAAAAAGCATTGCAGGTCTTTGCATTTGTGTATTTTAATGCAGTGATATCAATCTGTTTATTTTTCAGACATCAGTCTTATCACCATTACCATCCTCTAAACCCAGAACGAGTTCATTCCGCATAGACCTCCCCGATTTTGAACCCGAGTCCAAACACAAAGCTGACAGGGTGGAGAAGAAAAGCTCTGAACTGGAGGAGCTGAAAGCTCAGATGAAGGAGCTAGTTCTGTCTGTGGAGTTACTCAAGACGCAGCAACTGTAAGTTGTTAGTCAACTAGTCATCCAGCAATCATGGGTAGCTTGTTCCATTATAAATCATAAGTTAACATGCATCATAACGTGCAGGAAAGAGCTGCAGGAACTGAGAAGTGAGCTTGATGAAGAGAAGACCAAGCGTTTGGCCCTGCAGGTACATTTCTCAACATTTCTCTTGTGTTTTATGAGTGTTAGACTCTGATTCTGAGCTGTGTGTGTGTCCCAGCTCACAGTTTTAGGTTGTAAAAATGTTTCCGTAAGGTTTGATTTTAGTAATAAAAATGGTAAAAACATTAGAACAGAACATTAGCCAATGTTCAGAGAACGTTCTGTGTTAGCTGTGGTGCCAGTATTTGTCAGTGTCAAAAATGTTTACCTGCTCGTTTTCAGATGGAGATAGACAAACTGAGGAAGATCGTCCAGTCGACGTGAAATCAGGACTGAAACGGACTGAAATCTCAGCGGCCGCATCGTGAGGGAAGAGAAACAGACAGACAAGCGTGATTTTTACACTCGCTGGCTTCCACAAATTGTAAGATTCACATATTTGCACATAATGAGTTTTTGTAGGTCTAGAAAAGATGTAATTATAACAGATGTATATGTTTGTTTTTTCTTTACTTTTTGCCAACGATTGAGGCCTTACATAACTACTGCTGGACATGCAGTCTCTACACTTGTAGAGGTTTATGCATTTAAACTACTGAGTCTGTATAAAGGATGGGGTTATTTTTGTTTCCTTGTTTTTTTTATGACATGGGTTAGTTTTTAAAGAAAACTAGTATGATCTCAGCAATATTCTGTCTGTATTAGATCTCTAGATGATTATAAGTGTTTAGCATAATCTTGTTTCTATAATGATGATGTGACTGTATGTTTCCAAAGGGAGAAAAGTTTTCTTGTGTTTTCTAACATTCCTATCCAGGGTGACACTATTGTGCCTGATTTTTACAAGTGTTAAAGCTGGGAGTCTCCTCTTATATAAATATATATATATATATATATATATATATATATATATATATATGTACGTGTGTGTATACTTAGATTTACATCAGGATATATGTTTATGGTCCACGGATTGTGGCATCATAAAGACAATATACTGGGATTATATATCTGAGTTTGATTTAAAACTTTCATCTCCACCAGGAAAGAATCTTTGTGGACTATAAACAAGTGTGTCATTTAATCATACAAATGACACGCAGTTAAACCCGCGACCGGCGTTACTGTATAACATCATATAACAATGTTTATCCTACAGATTTAAAGTCATGCTGAGATTTGATAGATTCATTATTTTTTTAGTCAAACTCTTAGCATCTCACCAGACAATTTGTTCTTTCCATTATAAAATGACATGCCATTGACATAACGTTACATAATTGACATAATATTCCACTGTAAGGTTGCAGGTATAATGTCCATACATCACATATGTTCACAGATGATTTGATGAGTTTAACATCCAGTGTGTTCTGTTGAAGTTTAGATGTTTAGATGTTGAACACACCTCAGGTTACAGACCGGTGACTGGAGCACAGCAGCGTTTGACTGCGGAGGAAACATTCGTGAAGTGGGGGTCAGTCGGTCAGTTAGGAGAGATGGCAGAATTATTTCTCTAGTACTGTCTACTAGTTTTGTCAGAAATAATAAGTTTAGTGAAACTCCTCTTCAAACCCCAGTCACTGATTTACAGCAACCCAATCGTCCACATTGCTGAACTAACTGGAAGTTTGTTTAAAATGAGCAATAACTGAAACACTCAAGCATGTCTTAAATCCTGTGTTTAAAAGAAACTCCTGAGGATGTTTAAAAGCATTCCTGATCATAGATCGCTTACGTGAGCGAGAGATAGGGAATGCTAACTGCTTCCTGTTGATACAGTGCATAATATATTGCTTTCTAGCGCAGTAAACATTTCTATAGTTACCATCTCTCCAGTATAAACTGAATATGTTATAGTTCAAATATTCTGTTGTAGCTTCTTTAAAGGAAAACTCATTAAAGTGGATAAGTTATGTGTTTTCTGAGGTAGAGAACGTTCCATTATTTTTCTGATGTTTCTCAAAATTCTCAAAAATGATCTTGTTTACATGACTTACTAAATCGCATGAGCTGAGATGTTTATCTAAATAAATATCATGTTTATTTACAGAGATTGCTGGTTGTCATCATTTAAATTTCAGGATCTGTTTCTGCTTTTGAAATAGTTACTGTGAATCCTTCAACTAAACTCTAGTTTAGCTTCATGTTAGCATATTCTTTTAATTATTATTGTCAAAATTCACATTTCAGTAGATGGTAATTAAACTTTCTCACTTTATTAGACAAACAATATGTTGTTTTGTAGCAACATTTAGAACCGTTCCTCTGTTTTTTTGAGGAGTGCTAAAGAGAACTAGAGCAGCTGGGAGCAAAAACCTGTAAAGACCAGGTCTGGAGAAAGACCAGGTCTGAACAGAGATCCATGCTGTCAGTCAGACCTCCACCTGTTACTGAATATAACTCCTCACACTGGTGTCTAAATGGTTTGACACAAGATGGTTAAATGGTGACTGTGTGTCTGTGTGCCATCAAAATAAATGACAGACTGTGTGTATGTGTGGAAGAGTTGATTGACTTATGTATATGAAATGTGTAACAACACAATGACATAACACTGTTAAGAGTCTTCATAAACCACATATACCAACGTGTGTGTGTGTGTGTGTGTGTTACGAAAGGCTTTTTACCTCAGTATTAGTTACACTTACCAAATTGCCATTGAAAGGTTTACGTAACAGGCAGCAAGACTTCGGATCGTGGGACTCTGTGGAAAATCTCCTCGCTTCAGCCGACTGCAGCCTCTCATTTACTCATTTAGATTTTAAATTTCACTTGCTTTGCAAAACCTGCTACAGATGATCTGAGGAAAGTTAGTCGGGTCTGATACTGCAGTAGTGTTTTCTCAGCACTGAACAGAATTTAAGGATTAATACATGCTTTGCCTGGCTGTGGCTGAAATTTCTATTTTAAAACTCAATGCACATGTGGTTTGTGAGTTGTGTGGAAGTAACAAAATATTTTGAATGACAGATAATTCAGAATTTAATCTTAAAACCAGAGCAGAACATTTGATTCAGCTGCGACACATTTGTGTATTTATGTTTCAAATGACGGTTTAATCTGAATAACATGAGATCTTTTACAATATTGTGTTTGGCAGTCATTATCATTTCTTAGATTTTCTCTTAATTTTCATTTTGCTAATAAATGAAAGCATCTTTTTAAAGTAATATTTACCCTTGTGACCTTTATTTACTACAGACGTTATTTCAGTTCCATCCTCTGGGCTTTGAAAGACGTGTTGCTATATGATTTGCCCACAGACGGACAGTACAGCCGTTCAGTTAAAGCGCTGCTTCATTGTTCATGTCAGCTGACAGCTTATGATCCCATGTTTGCCATTTTCATAGAGTTGCTTTGTGTTCTTTCCTAGAAGTCATATTTGAACCAAACTCATGACTATTGACCAAACTAGTCTGGTATGAAAATGTGTAACCTCAGATTCCTCTGGTATCAAAGAGCTTCAACACCAGTCATTTGTTGAGAGTCATTTTTAAGTAAAGCTACTTGGAAATGTATTTACATAATTTTATTGTTTATATCCTTGCTGTTGTTCTGTGTTGCTGTCATGTTAGCCTGTCAAAGCTGAATCTGTATCTGTCTGCCATCAGAACCTTTAAAGCATCAAACTGCGTCACCGTATCAAGCTGAGGTGGTGTATTTTCTGAGGTCCATCTCAAGCCTGTTTGTTTGTCTGGTGTTGGACCACACAGCACAACTCATCAGTTCACACTGAAACTGAATTAAGGATTCAGGGTTCAGACTGAATTAAGGATTCAGGGTTCAGACTGAATTAAGGGGCTGCGGTTTAATTTGGAATATAGCAGTGAAACATGTTTTTAATCCACAGACTCTGTTGCTGTAGAGATAGTAAAGGATGAACAAAATGGAAACTTATTATGGGGTCAGTCTTATGTGATATGGACTGCATTCATTTGCAATCACTTTTTTAAATGTTATTTTTGTAGAACAGTTTTACATGGTAAGTTTAATATGCCGTTACCTAAATTGCTTTTCTCCATGTCGGCTGTCTGGTTGTTTTGTAAATTTATTTTGAGTTTGTCTCATTCATGTGGGAAATTGTCTTGCACAGATTGTTTAAATGATATCAGTTAATTATTTTTGTGAGCAGTTCTTATTAAATGCAGTTTGTGTTAGTGGATGACATAAATAAGCTCTCCTCATATACTTTCACAAACTGATTTGGTATTGAACGATAAAACAGCCACACAGCTCAAAGGTTGTTATTTAATGTTTAATGTGCAGGTTCTAGTGTTCAGAATTTCAGTGCATTGAAAAGTATTTTTGTCCCTGAATCCTCTATTGATGCAATAAATGTGTTCACACACGTTTAATCTGCATGCAGAGGTGTGTGCAAACACTTCAGCACTGTGTGTGAATCTGCTAATGCAGATCTATTACAACAATTTCTAAACAAATGTAAAGTGTGGATCTATAACACCCAGTTATCTCAATATTCTCAATATTTTGTGTTTTTGCATGAATTCAGATGTGAATTTAACCCGTTATATGTGTTTTTAGCATTGACACCCGTATGTGATACTGTAACTGTGAGCATTTAAAGAATTTGTATCAGTGAAAATGAAGCTGTTTTGTATAAAATAACTTCACACTGTTTTTTATGTATTCACTGAGGCTGTCATAGTCCAGCCTGAACTAATGTGTTTTGTTCATATCACAGAATCGGATTATCATATTGATGGAAACCGAACAAGTGCTTTAATACACAAGTGTGTGAATCTTCTTTCAGAATGAAACATGACTTTATTTTTAAATCACGTTCATAAGATTCATCGGAGACACTGACAAACACTTTAATAATTACGTAAGTCACATTTGCTCTTATCAAATGTCAGATATTTTCCACAGCAAACCGTAGATTTACTGACATCATTCTGTGCAGCACAAATATTGACTGTAACACGTTTCAAACTCGTCTCACATTCAGCACGAGATACAAAATGTACAATTTCAGTTCATCTGGAGGAAACAGAGATGAGAAACATGTTTGTTTTGGCGCTGATGTTGTTCTTGGCTGGACAGAAGGACAGAAAGCAGGAAAGGTCATTATTGTATTTGTGTTAAGTCAAGCAAAAATAGGCAGCAATGCAACGTCTGTAACCTGCAATAACAAACTGATACCCAATGCTGGGAAGTTCTTAGTTTAATGTTGTCAGTGTCACCACTGTTTACATCTGTTTACAGACTGATACCTTTGGCAGCTACAGTTTGATATAAATTATCCTTGGCTGCTGTACAAATTCACCTTTGCTTTTCTAAGCAGGTCTGAAAGTTACAAACAGCTGGAACTGTCCAGGGTAAAGCTTTATATAAGGTAAAGTTTTAT
>JBAJNP010004006.1:0-35820 GCA_036877545.1 Yasuhikotakia modesta
TGTGTCTTCCATCCTGTTACATACAATGTGTGTGCATAACATATTTCACATTATCATGATCTGTATCATTTTCTATAGATCATGATAATGTGTCTTTTTTGTATCATTTCATTCCACTTAGTTTCTAAGTTCACTAAGTTTCACTTTTGTATCGTTTCTGCTGTTAGAACCCGTGTCAAAGCCCGTTCTGAGTAAAAGCCCAGAGGCAGAACTCATAGAAGAGAGAGATAATGTGACGCTGTCATGCTCCGTTGAAAACGGAACCAACGTTCAATACAGATGGATGAGGAACAACAAGATACTCGTTCCCAGTGGGAGGCACACGTTCTCTCAGGATCACAGAATGTTGTTTATAAACCCGGTCAGTAAAGATGACATCGGCCGGTATATCTGTGAGGCCAGAAACCACATCAGCCACGAGCGAAGTCAGGAGACCGAGCTCAGTGTGTTTTGTGAGTATTTTCTAGATAAGCTGCAGTTACAAAGTCATCAATCAACTATTGTGAGTTGATGTATTCATCATTACAAGCTATGCAGCTTGTTCCTCTCGCTGCCTCAGAATGAACTGTTGTTTGTGTTGAGACTTATCTGTTAATATGATCAGGAATAACATGATGTAATTTAAATCGAGGTCTTTTAATGCCAAGGACACCCAGAAATGTTAATTCCCCCTCACAGCTTTCTAACTATGTGTAGAAACACCTGTTTATAATGTAGGACGAAAGCATCAATTGTCATAATAGTATATAATGTAATGTATGACTTTTTAAATTTTTTTATGATAAAAAAGATAATGTTAAACATAATAATCTTTTCGATTAAAACTTGAACAGCGCTTACAATACAATTAAAACTTGTTGATTTATATTGCCTGATATATAATATTACAACTTTACAGTAAACAGTATTACAGTAAACTTTACATTAAATTATAGATCTGAAACATGAATGTGCATTGTGACAATTGCATAAACAGATGGAAAACAAACCACTAATATTGTTTTTTATGTGTCTTCAACAAATATGTTGCTCCTTTGATCAGATGGTCCCTATAACCTAGCAGTGAACTCTGACCAGGGTCTGAAAACCGGAGGGGTTTTCACGGTGAACCCAGGAGAGCTGGTGTTTTTTGAGTGTCTTGCGGACTCGAACCCTCCCAACAGCTGTGTCTGGATCTCCAAGACGATGAACGGCACTGAGGTTCTCATGACTGGAACACGGTTTGAAGTGACGTCGTATGAATTAGCTCAAGCTAAGGAGTTCTTGTGTAGAGCTTTCAACAACGTCACGAAGAAACAAGACGAGACAGAATTTACTCTGGTGGTGGCCAGTCTGGGCAAAGGTGTGTATCTAAATTTATATGGACATTTTTGCATTTGAAAGACGCTTTTATCTCACAGCTTATTCAAGGTATTTTATTTGTAATGGTGTTCCCTGGGAATTAAACTCACAACCTTTGCGCTGCTAGCGCAGTGCCCTATCAGTTGAGACACAGGAACAACAATTGAGCTACAGGAACACTCTGAATGTAACCAGAAATGAACATTGTGTCTTCATTGCTCAAAAATATTCCCTGTAATGAATTCCTGACCTATTTTTTGAAGCTAAATCTAAATAATAATTCCAATTATTTCGATTATTTTATTTTAAAGAAAAAAATCTTTAGAAGTCATCTATTGCTTTTTATCTTCACATTCACCTTTAATCATTCTAAGTGACACATCGTGATTTTGGTAGTTTATAAGTTAGTCTATTTGTCAGAATTTATCTCATCTGTCTTCAGGCTACATGGTCACAACAGTCTGTTTTTTCCAGTTGCTAAGTGCCTATCTCTCCCACCTGTGATTATGTCTTGCTGTTGTATTGGAAAGTAAACAGGGCCCGGCACCTGTTCTTATTGTTAACCAGCAGAAACCGGCTGAGAACCTTGGTTCAGCGTTGATTCGTGACAGAGAAACACAAACAGTTCTTGATTGTCTTTCTGCATTATTGTGAGATTGTAAGACTGGAAATGATTGTAAAATATAACCTGATTGTTTTTATCGCCGTGTTTCCAGGAAGAGAGAAACACACCCAGGAAGGTAGTGTTCTGTCTCCTCTGACCTTCATCACGGTCTCATCAGTGCTCATCATTGTGTGTATGATGTTTGTGCTTCTGAGGAAGAGCTGCCATCCAAGCAGAAGTATGATGTCATCCTTCTGTTCTCACAGATTCAGACACCATCTTATTAAAGTGCCATTAAAGAAGGCAAAATAAGTTCTGTGACACTTATATCCTGTGTTTCCTCGCTAGAGTTATTTTAGAAATATTAATTTGACTATAGTATATTTTCAAACAAAGGTAATGATTAACACGTTCTGTTAAAATTAGCTTTATTCAGATCAGCCGCTACTCAAACAAGGAAAAACTTTGCTATGAAAGGTTTTCTGTTCCCTGCGTACTAATAATTTTCATCTTATCTTGTTTCTACAGTGATGAATTCCATCTATAAACGGTAAGAAAATACGGTATTTAAACGTTTGACAGATATATGCTATATTTTTGCATTTTTATGACATCACTGACTGAGTGATTTTATCTTCAGGCCGCTGACAGAGCAGAGAGGACTGCATCCATCCGGTAGGTTTACTACATGCCTCATGCTATAATATATCTGTGTTGTTAAGCAGTGATGTGTGCATAGCCTCTCTGTGCAAACAAACTCCCCAGCCCCATTAACATTACAACTACTATAATCAACCCTTTGGTCAGCAGACGCTATAAACATTTTTGTTTGCCTTGCCTTGCTAGCTTAGTTTCATCTGGAAACACAATAATAAAGTGACTTTTAATTTGCTATTAAAAGTCACTTTAAAAATAAGTTTTTTGTGTTTATGGCTATATTAGGTGTGATTCATTTTTAGAAGACTAAAGTTAGATACTAGTTAAAATGGCAAATATTTTGGAATTTAAAGCGGTCCACTGTTTGCAATAAAGTATAACTAACTTGTGCTGGTGAACTAAAATGTGTGGCTAAAGATATCAATGTTGTTTCATATGTAGTGCTGAAACCGATCAGATAAGTGTTTTGTTTATAGCTCTGTACTATGGAAAACTCTAATCGGAATAATTTACTTGAAGGTCATGAAGATGCAACGGAAGACTTCGGAATCTATGAATTTGTTTCTGTTCCTGGGAAAATGGAGTCAACACAGGTTGAAACTCTCAGATGAAAAGATAATCACTTGCTCTGTTTGCATGCACAGTTTTACCTAGTTTTTAATATTTCTGTGGTGTTTTTTTCCAGGCGTCCTGCAGGTCTTTGGCGGGGTTCGATTCAGTCAAAGATTTGCAGACCACCGTCTATGATGTCATCAGACATGCGCCTGAAACACAAACACTGAGTCTTCTTAAATGAGAGAGATTTCCTACTTTCATTTTTCATTATTTTTTCAATGTTTCTCTGCTTTAACCGCACTTCTTATGTTAATGCACTTCTTTGTGTTTATATTTCTAAAGTTCTGCACACCATAATTCTTATTAAACCCGTGCTGAGCGCTTTGTACTGTATATAGATGAGAATTATGCAATTTGTTAACAGGATTAACGAAAAGCTAAGAGTATTTATACATCATATACACAATACACCAGCTACCGTTTTCTTGCATTGTAAATGTAAATACGATGTACGTGTTTTATACTTTAAAACTGTATTTTTTGGCACAATGCAATGCATTGTGGGAAATTGTTCATTACAAAATGTCACACGACTGTTCCATACTTTTCAAAGGTAGCAGTGTTTGAATCTAAAGCAGCCATGTTTTGACTGCTTAGTTTTCTGTGTGTTGCACCTGCACGGTTCACATTGTAAAAATCAGATACCCGGTAATTTAAACATAAAGGTTTTTATAAACATTTAATTGGTTTGTTCATTCTTTATACATTTTGAAAAACATGCATGATGCTGAAATCCAAGGACTCCTGTAGGTCCTTTGTATGGTTGTTTAGGTGCATGTTATTCAAACAAACAAACAAACAAACAAAACTAGATGTATTTTTATAAAAGAAGGATTATAGGAATATCACCATCTGTTTATTTTCAGAATAAGCATGAAGTAAACAGCTCAGGTGCGTGGGGGACGTGACGCTCCCTCATTTGACAGGGAAATCATTTAATGTCAGTGGAATCCTATTGACAAGAAACACTGGGTCTGTGATATATTCTCCAGCCATCAGATAAGCACCTTAAGCACCCACTCATTGTTTTGGATCTTCTTTCATGTATTTGCTGTAAACGTTTCTGTGAGCCCCCATAACATTACAAATATAAAACAACAACAAATTTGGTATTTTCCAAGAACCCTAAATTCGCTATGTTGTGTCATTGACTGTGTGTGTCATAAACCTGAATGCAGGGCAACTAAAGTTCAAAACAACACCATGCAGTTTTGTACATTCAACACTTAAAACAATTAAAACTTACATACTTTATTAATTCATATAAGTATAAACACGAGGAACGTGGGTAAAACGTTTATAGAAAGTACTGACAAATAAACAAATAATAACTATTGACAACAACAGCAGCTGAACAAATAACGCCTAATGCACCAAGAAACTACAAATCCCATGCCGCACCACGCATGCGCTGTCACGTGACCCCCGTAATGAAGCATGGCACAGGATATAAATCGCTATTAGACAGAAAATCACAACATCGTAACTTCACGATGCAGAAATTCAAGTATTTGATGGCCTGTCAGGTGAGATATTTTACCATAGTACTTTTTCTTACTTTTACTTCCCTTTTATAAACTCGACTGCCAGCTATAATATAAACAAACAGCTTATATTTTGTAGTCATCATGCATTGATTTATTGAGGCTCAAATAGAAATAATGGGCTGTGGAGAAGCCCATTGGTTTTCAGTGTTCATAATTCTTAAACAACTGATGACCATATATTATATATTAACATTATGATTATATTATATGACATATATGAATATATTAACATTATGATTTTGATATTATTATATTGATATCAATATCTTAATTAATATTAATTCACAGATCATGCCTTTGTCAGTGTTTTCAGTTTTAAACATAACCTGTTATATGTCTTCATAATTAAATTAGAATGAATTTGCCCTATTGGAAAAATGGATGGCATTGATTTTTAGAGCTGTACTCATCTGTATTGGTCACTCATTGATAAATGAGGTGCTTTATGTTTCTCACTCTCAAAGTCTTTGTCTTGTATTGAAATGGAAGAGAGAGCAAAGCAGTGTGTTGTGTTAATATAAAGATAATCTCTTTTTTTATTCTGCTAGATATTGATTTAAAATGTGAAAAACATTGTTCATTTGTTGTGACAGTGCCCTTACGTTCACCTTTGTGAAGTAGCAGTTAATGTAAAATCAAGGCATAAACTCCAGTGGTTCTGTCTTCAAGAGAAATTTACAGCCATTTCTAGAAAAAAAAATCCTAGAATAGAAACACAGTGAGGACCTCTAGAGCAGGTAATCACATTTTGGCTGAGACAGTGTTACGGTTCTGTTTGTGTTCCGACCTTCATTTAGTGAGATAAATTCACTTGGCTTTGGTCCAGTGGGGTGGTTCTAACACCACTTCAAGATCCATTAAATCAGCAGGAACGTTCTGTGATTCTGTTCTTTGCTGAATACGTTCTGGCTGTAAGTTCCTTTAAGGTAACAGTTTTTTAAAGATAAGCTCTACTTTAATTTACATCCATATTTACGTTCTTGCCGAGAGGGTTATTATAAATTATTAATATTACAAGTACTTTGGAAAATGATTTTTGGGACCATCTGGCATAAAGCCCCGGTGGGCTTTGTTTCAACACTTTTGAAACTTTCCTTAAATCACTGATGTAGTGAGAAAGTGTTTGATCAATAAACAGCCCGTCCGTGACCGTGAACAGGAAAATGATTGATTATCCAACTCAAATAGCCACCAAGTGCTTCAGTGGCATTAAAGAGGACTGAGTGCATGAAAACAGACTTTCGAAAGACTTTGTCCAACAGTTTTAATTAGTTTAAAAGTGAAAGTAGAGGAGAACATTTTATAAGTTTGTCTCAATGAGGAGACATCTGTCTTCATTTTCTCAACAGTCCATCAATAACATGAATGATTTTTTGGTGACCTGGTCAGACCAGTAGTTTGAGTTTAACTTTCCCTGCCAATATTTCCACTGACCATAAATATAAAGTGATGGTAAAAGATGCATTTCTATTTTTCAGTAAATGTTAAGCCGTTTTGCTTCATGACTGTGAATAACTATAATTGTATAAACATTAATATTTTGCTGGAACACAGTGACAAAGATTGAAACATTGCTGATCTCTATCTCACCTTTGAAAGGTTATTTGGCACAATTTGCAGCAACGTTTAGGTTTAATTACAGAAAAGCAATATGTTATGTGCAGGGATGTTTTTGTTTATTTGTTATGAATAGTGTTATTTTTGTTTTCTGTTGTATATTGCGTGTTTGCAGCAGGCAGTGTGGGTGGTTGTTGCGCATGCAGCACTTTGTTTTCTTATTCTTAGCATGACATTCTGTAGTTTTGTGACTCTGTGGGTGGAACTGCACCTGCCACAAAAACACAAAGATGTTTTTTTATTCTGTCTCAGTATTTCAGTGTTTCAAAGCCTGAAATGTTTCCTCTGTGTGAAGTTTCAGCCACAAAACAAACTTTGACTTCCCAGCCGATAGTAAAGTTTGAGGCAGAAATTATTTTAAGAGACATTTGACAGGTGTTGAACATTTTTCTGTAGACAACATGTATTGTTTTGTAACTTTATTTTACACCCCTCAAAACATTATCACTACCTGGCTAGTAAGCTTGTTTGTATTTATTCAGTGTTTGTTTTAGAAGTGCTTTGTGACATTTGTTGTACAGCTTTATGGTTTACACTTAATGTTTGAGGATTTAATAAGAAATGACTTTCTTATTAAATCCTAAAATGTGCTTTCGGTCATTTTTTGAATGGGCAGATATTACTGAATGGACGCAGTTCTGGTTCAGTCCTCTAGATGGCACTATAATCACGTGATGCTGAAACTATTAGATCTCGTGAGGATTTTTTAAGTTTGTCCACGTCATTAGACTGTGATCATCATCATCATCATCATCGTAGTCACCGACGTCATCATCAGTAATATTTTTAATTTCCATAGGAAACTGCTGTTTTTTTTCTCAGAAATGTATGCAAACGAATCATTGCATGCCATCTAAAACTTGTCTAAGCCCCACAGATGATGCATATTGCATGCTGGGGGAAATATTATTAAAGTCTGATGATTGTAAAGCAGTTGCAAAGTAATGCTGTGCAGAAACAGGTACGCGGTATAACGTGTGACGCAATGATGACGCGATCGCATTATCACAGCAGACGTGACGTCAGATGTCCGCCTCTTAACTCTCGTTCATTGCCGTCCACGTGTCTAAACGCTTATTGTAATTTTTAATACTCATTTGAATAATGCACTGGATGTGTTTATTTCTGTAAACACTGTCAGTTTAAAACAGAATGGAAATATAATGAACAAAGACTTGGCAACCATTTTAAATAGCTGTTTTGTCTTATTTTCCAAGTGACAATTTGCGTTTTTAATGTATCCGGATGTAATTGTAAACTGAATTCACACCTGATCTGCCGTCACAAAGTGTAAATGCTAAATAAAGATTAAAAAGAGTTTAAGTTTAAAGACTTGATTTATATGCTTTCTTTAAATTGTGTTTTGCTAACGTATGGAGTTTATTGTTCCTTACCACAAATATGACAAACATGAAGTTCAAGTTTATGTTTGAAAGAATGAAAAACAGTTTTAAGGCTTAACTTTGAGCATGTACATAAATGACCTCAAAGCCAACAGACCAAAAGCCATAAAGGTCACAATTCTGATTCTGAGGAACCCATAGAGCCGAATGGTAACTGATCCTCAAGATTTCATCTGTTGTTCATCCTGTGCATGTACCAGCTAGCAGTGACTCATCCCACCCCACCCCCTGTTACTGCTGATGCCCACGCCTCACATCAGCCCTGCTGCATCCAAACCACACAGTGTCTGGAGATTAAAGGCTCTCGGGCCAAATCATAATCTCAGCTCCCATCTCAATGACACCAAATTGCAGCTTTACAGAAAGATCCTTTGATATATTATAAAATGTCTAACTTCAGTGCAGAATAAATCAGCGGTTTATCACTTTCTGAACGTGTTTGATGGCTGTAAAAAGGGTTTTTAAGTGCTGCCTCAACATCTGCTGTTGTAATTGAATATGGCCCAATAAGTTTATCTCAGTCAGGGTTGCAGGCCTGTTTTTAACATATTGCATCATGCATTCCAAGCCTCTCAGCACTGCTCTTCAAAGAAAAGAGGATGGCTTTGTTTCTCAAAGCTGTTTTGAGTGAAATTGATGTTCCTCTACTGATTCTCATTAAGGTTCATGATGGGAGTTCCTAAGGGATAGATGATAAGACCATTTAATCTTTGGACTGTAAGCCAAAGCCAAGAAATGATCAATTCTCCAGTGCTATTTTTAGGAACGAATTTTTTTCCCCATGATGTTATCCCAGATGTAGTGAGATTTCCTTGCCAATACTCACACTGGTCTCTTTCTCCACAGGAGGAGCTGTGGGAACTAAGAGAGCAGCCCACTGATCCGCAGGCAGAGCAGGAAATTGTTGACAGCGTGAGGAGGTTTACTTCTCCGGTGACTCCTTCGACACGGTGCAATACAAGCTTGAGGTGTGTGGGTTTCATTACTGGACCCCTGTTGTACCTTCTGTGATTTAAGATTGTCCCCCTCACTCAGGGTGGAAATCCTTGGATACCTCACAAATCAGTTGGGTGTCATGATCTAATTCCAGAATGATTTCTGTGGATCTCAGTTTTCAGTAGAAGTGCAAGGGTGTCAGTCTTTGTTAAGTGAAGGTGACTTGTTGGCAAGCCTCTGCATGAAGGTCAAGCTAAATGTCTCTACATTGACCTTCCAGTAGAAACAGAATAAGGAGGTTTAATAAGCTAGAATCAGAACTTAAGAACACTCAAAGCTGATCTCCACTGCCCAAGCAAAGAACCTCCTGGCGTGGGTTCTGCGCAGACACCAGGGGTCTTAATTGTTTGCAAAATTTTCAGCACCCCCCAGATTGATGGATATTCCACATACAGCGGATGGGAAATCTCATAAGATTTGGCGGTGAGTTGCAAAACAGCTCAAAATAAGAGTTTCAGCCAAGAGGAAAGTAATTAGTCTTACGTGAGCCTTGGCGTTTAGTTTCAGTTTGTTTTTTTTGGGAATGGGCCATTTGGTACATTGGTAGTGTTTGTATATTCTTCTGTTGTAAGGTCTGGCTGAATCATCGGTTATTTGCAAATGTCCCATTCAACATTTTACTCTGGAAGAAAATTAGTTCAGGCTGTTATTTGGAGAGATCTTGGTATAATGTTCTGTAATTCATAATAATGTTTTTTGTTTATATCTGTGCCCAGCAGAATCCCCTTACTGGATCAGAACCTTTAGAAACTGGAGGAATACAGAGTTAAGCTGAAGAGACAGCAAGCAGCTGTAAGTATCAGATTTCAGGCTATACTTAAAACTAATGTGCAAAATAAACTGCAAGTTGCATTTTTTTGCAGTCTAACTGCAAGTTGCAGTCTATTTTGCAATTTGCAGCAATTAAAAAGCAGTTTATTTGTGATGTGATTTGACACACAAATCTGCTGCATCATTGTGGAGCCGGTGCGCTTGCACCTCATCATGCATCGAACGTCGCAGTTTATTAGCATGTTTACTGCTTCCAAACTCCACGCTGCAGTGTTTACATGCGTGCCGGGGCGTTGCTCCCTCAACTGGGGTGATTCGTGGTTCACTTCTACCTTGCAGCCTCAGAAATGTGTTTTTCCAGAGTGTCACCCTTTTTTGTCTTGCATGATGCTTGCTTACACGCAGCTGTCATGTCAGCCTAGTGCATGCTGAAAGAAAGAGGAAACGCCAGATGACCCTGCCTGACATCATCTGTTGTGGTCTGCCACAAACAGACTGTTCTGTGGCAATGCAGAGACCCTGGGGTCACAGACACCCTTCTGTCCATTCCAGGTCATGATGGACAGCTGCATGCGTTGTTGGAGTGGGGTGGCCTTACTGCTGAATCTCATTCATTTAAATCTGTCCATGCATATTGTAATATTTTATTAATGAAGAGCATAAAATACTTACCTGTTGCATTTACATGAGAGGACACGACCTTACGGACAGTAATAGTGTGTATATGGATAGTTCCTGTACCTTTGTTTGAATTGACTTCCTGTGGCAGCTGTGTTGGTAGATCACTGGAAGAGTGAATCCACAAAGGTACAGGAAGTTCTGACACCTCATTGGCAGAAGCTCATCACAAACCTAGTTGCTTGTCTGGCGGGAGGAAGTTCTCAGTGGTTCTCAACATGGAGAACCACCATTTTAGTTGTTTAACACTAAGATTTGCTGAATAAAACTAAGAGTTTATAGGTTTCATAAGGAAAGCATGTATGAATATGAATTATATATTGAAATTCATACTGATGTCTGACAGGGCATTTTTAAATTGCAGCTTAAAAATATTAGGGTGTTAAAAGGTTAGACTGATTATTCACAATTGATCTTGATTTTTTTGTGTGTGTGTAAATGTAGTGAACATATTCAGATTTCTTTTAAGGAAGTTGGTGTAGTTTAAGATTAAAGGAACACATTTGGTGTTGAGGAAGGGAGACATTGATGAGACTGTAGGGTTACATAAGACAACAAATGTTTGGATGCAGAGCTCTATGATATAGCCGATGTAATATAGCATTGATCCTTGAGGATGTGTCTTAAAAAAAATGCTAAATAATAATGTAGCAAACTGCTGTGAGGTCTGAGGTAATTGGGTTGTAACAGTTAATTTCTTTAACCACTGTGGAGAGCGAAAGATTGTTGTACCGCGTTGATGAATGACTCAAAGCCAAGTTTAACGTTCCACAAAAATGAAGTGGTTTATTATAAACAAAAGAATGCATTATAGCAGAATCCTCTACACAGAGTTCCTGCTGTGTGCAGCCTTCAACTGTTTACAGGTTTAAAGAGAAAATCATCAAAACAAAACCAGCCCTAACTCGCATTATTTCTTCAATCTGTCTGCGAGAATAAAGTAATAGTTATTATTATAGTTACAGTCTATGGTTATGTCCACACATTTAAACAAACAACCAAAGCGTAAATGCATTTAAGTAATTAATTCCTGAATGTTTTCTCTGGCAGTAAACTTGGTGAATAGATCAGACCAGATAACAGATAAGATATGCAAGTGCTCCTTTGGTCTTTAAAGTAAGACCTGCTTAGGAAGTTTGTGAACATAAGAGAAAAATAAGGTTTTAAACGTTCCGGGTTGGATAATGAACTAGGACTTGCTAGCAGACAGCTTTGCTAGTTTTCTTCATACTTGCTCTATTGCTTTGAAGTTTGATAGGTTGCGGTCCAATTTGTGTTGGCCTGTTGTTTTCTGACACTGTGGCTTGGAGTCTGTCCTCAGTTTTAGGAATAGATGGATCTTCTCACATCTGCTTTTCTCATTCTGGTCTCAATCTGTCCTTTGGTGTCTAATACAGAAATCAATGACCAATAGGTGGAGCCGTGAGCTCTGTCAACATCATGGCCCCACCTCCTGACTCAGGGTCTCTTGTTTTAATCTGTACAGTGAGACATGCCTTCACATACAGTAAATAAACCACAGGTTCTCTTGGCATTAATATATATGTACACCTTACCGGTTTACCCTCAGCTTGTTGATTTTATATGTGCTGTAATGTATTCATTGAAAAAGCTTCAAGGAACAGCAATAAAAAAAATCCATATATGCAAGTTTTGCACTGTTTTAGATCTCTGACACTCGTGGCAAGAATCAATATTTGTACTTGCGGTTTTCACATGAATAGTTTTGGTGAGAAGGAAATTGGACTGTGTTCTGAGCTCTGTTGTGTTGTGAGGAGGTGAAATGTACTGTAGCACCAGGTCAGCTCACTTGCATTTATTTCTACCAAACTCAGAGCTATCAAAAAATACAAAATATGAACAAACATAGAACAAATCATGAACTCGCTCTCTTTATTTGTATAGAAAACAGAAACTCCAGTGTTCTGTCGAACTCTCTTTCTTCCAGTGTGTTATATAACATATATTTATGACATAACATTATATTTATGTTGTACAAATAAATAAATATGAAACATATTGGTTGGAACATCATGTCACCTTATTTTTATATTGACTGAACTCTTTATAAAAGTGCCAAAAAGCAGATAAAGGGAAACTGGGGTGCTTTTAAAAATGTCACTTCTGGTTGTTTTTATCACACACACACAGGTTCTGCTGATATAAGCATTCGCTCTGTTTGACTCTTGCCATCACTTCAGACTCCTGACAGCCACTAGCCATTATCACCCAGTGTATCTCAGAATGTTGTTGTCACAGAAATGAAAAGCATAAATTAGGTTAAACTTTGAATGTTGTCCTTTTTTCTAATTTTAGCAACTCTGCTGATGTTTGGAGTGATTGAAAGTGACGTAAGATGCACAAATGTCAACAGATGTTAACCTTTAGCTTGTGTTCTCGTATTACTGGTGTCTAAAAAAGTGGCAGACCTCATTTTGGCCTTCGTACGTTAAGGTAAGCAATCTGTCAAATCCGGCTTAACTATGGCACAGTTTGCTAGGGAAATTGGGGACATATTGACACCTGATTACCTGTTTATTTGTCATAGACGCACACTGTCTGAATATGTTTATTGGGATACAGTGGGAACAAAAAGTCTGAACCTTGGAAATATAGGTCACCAGGGTTTGTTCGGACACCTTTTACAACCCAGTCAAGCCCCACTCTGCCTTACAGTTTTAAATGTTTAATATCCTGTATCGCTGTGAAACTTGTGAGGACTCTGAGGTAAATTGGGCATTTACATTGACATTAAGTTGCATCCTTGTTACCATGGTGATTTATCATTTAAAAGTCTACATAAAATGTTAAATACAATTGTTGAAAGATCTGTGCAGTTTGTTAGGCAGCATGAGTTTCATAGATGATGTGAATGACAGATCGGCAGAAGATACCTGTCCTGTTTTATCTCGAATTAGTATTTTCCTGTGATTTAGGATCAAAGCAGATGTACCCAGAGCTCAGTGTCTGCTCGTCTCGTGGTCATTTCTCTCATCTCTAAAAAACACTTAAATCCCTTTTGAAAATGGATCAGTTTGGATTACTTTGAAATTTCAGGGAAAGGCAATCAGGACCAGACATGTGGAGCTTGGATTGAGAAAGTGCAGGATTTTTATCCGACATCCATGCGTCCAGCATCATTCCCTATGTCGGTCGTTTGGGAAGGAATTCTGCTTTCATGTCGGGGTTGGTGTGGCGGGTTCTGATTGGCTGAATTTTAAATTCATAAAATTCATAAAATTATGAATCAATCAGGGGTTGATTCATAAAGACAAATATTCATATTTTTATCTTCCAAATCTGGAGACTTAACATCTAAGATGCAAATTCAATTCTCTCTACACAGTCAAAGTGAAATATTCCAATCCATGTTTTAAATGATCATTTTTCCAGTTCCAATTCACTTTCTTTTTGCCAGGAGCTCCTTCACTGAGGCGCCGTAATGTTTTCAATATTGGAAGTTAAATCACGACTGTTTTTGTTGCCTTAAGTGCTGCAGCCCGTCTCAGTCACGAACCGCTTTGGTTTCGTATCTTGAACCTTGATACACGACCTTAAATCTACATCTGTGTTTCCTCTCACCTTGGCAACTCAACAAGCAGTGCTGGGAAAATGTGACATTCCCGCATATGTGCGGGATATGTGTGGGGTGAGATGGGAAAGCTAGAAATGTATTAGAGATATGAAATACCCCGCAGTGCCTCTAAACAAATTTGAATTGCTAAACAAAAGAAAAATTTTTTTTGTTGTCAATTTACAAGATGAATGAATGGGAAACCCTAGTTTATCATTGGCAGTTTATATTTGGTTATTAGGTAATGATATTTTACCGGCGGTCATTCTTCATTTTCTCAAGTAAAAGAGAGAGACAGCATTCTGGCTATCTGTTAGTAGAGTATTTTCTGAAACCTCTTTAGAAATAACCATTATTTTTGCAGTTCTCGTTGGTAATGGTAGTAATGAAGAAATTGTCTACATTTTAGCCTTTAAAACACACTCATCACACTATCACACAAACAGTCAAACGTTGCTACATCATAACACTGGGTGATGTACCAAAATATTTTAAATATTTCATTTTTGAGCAGCCTTGTGCTCTGTGGTGTTCTGTGCAGTTAATCATTTAGCAGATGCTGTTATCCTAAAAACCTACTACAGGCACAGTAAAGCCACCTGCTTTTTTCAAGGAGCCTTGCTTAAGGGAACAATGATGACACTGCATAGAAGGTCCCTTTGCGAGGTTTAGAGAAACTTCTCCCATGTTCTCCATCTCCTTAAGGAATCTCTATTTTGGGTGGTTTACTGTGAAATCGATCGTTTCCACCTAGTATTTATTTACCAAATGATTATCTTCAACGTGACGGAGGCACAGGTCTCTGTGCTGAGGGCTGGTTTTGTGCCTAATGCTCTGAAAGACTGAGTTCACCTCAGGCTGTGACAGCTATGCTCTTCAAAAACTGAAAATGGGGGGAAATGTGCAAAAAGCCTTGAACTTTAACTGTCTATTAGTTGGTTGGACGTGGTGTGGGCTGAGAGCATTGTTCTTCCTCCAAACTGTTGCTTTTCTCTTACCCATAATAAAAGCTTGTCACCATTATCTCTCCTTTGTTCGTAGTGGACATGAAAAATTGGTATCTGTGAAAGCTAACAGATGAGAGTGTCTCCAGTCTGCTCTCAAACTATTAACCACAGAGGTAAGAGTCACACTTGTCTACGAGAACTAATATTCAGGCAGCTTTGTGGAAGGAACTTCAATGGCCATTGTCTCAATTTGTTCTTCAAGAGGTTCTGAGGTTATGCTTGTCCAACGTTCTGGATATATACGAACCTTGTGTAGCAGGAGTTTGAGGGACGGACATCTCTGCGGACCAATTTGCTGCTGGCTGCGGTTATCTGCACAAATGCATTAAGGTCTGGGACATTTTTTTTCACTGTAAAACTGTTCTTGTAGTTTGAAAAATTGGTTTAAAGTTTTGATGAGGTTTTCAAAAGCTGTTATTTTGGCTGTTCTTGCAGGCAGCTTTGTTCCACTAAAGATGGCTTCACTGAAGCCAGTCTGGGGCTTTTGGCCAATCAGAGACGCCGACAGCTGTTGACAGGATTGCTGAAGTCTTTGAGGACCATAAAGACTCTAGTAAGTGCTTCATCTGCATGGTTAATGAATAAACAAGGCATTTCTGTCCAAATTTCCATAGAACTTATTTTCTACTGCCTAGTAATTTAGACTCTTTCTCTTTCTGTCCCGCAGGAAAGGACGGATGCTAGACGAGTGAGAAACTGGATGTAAATTCATGATTTCTATCCAAACAATCTCATATTTTAGAAACCACAACAGATTCACTATTTATAACCTTTAGTCTCTTGTAATATTAATAACAGTTAAGTAACATCACTCATTAAACTGTTAGCTCTGTGGTTATGACTCTAAAGAACATAATACATCTTTTATCATTTTACTTTTTAATTTTGTGCTTGAAGTTGTGATTTTCTAGATTAAAAAGTTATAACGTTTAAAGTGAATCCCAAGCTGTAGAGTTCAGTGCTCGTTGCTAAACTATTTCATCAGATACAAATTGCTCTGACGTTGCGATCTGAAATATTTAAATCCTCCTTCAGTAATCGTGAACGACAGGAACATTTATGGAAATTCATAGAAACATATAGACACTCTGTCAGCAAGTGTGAACGCTGGTGAACAAATACACTTGTTTACTGTCTAGTGATCAATGTGTCACCACCCACAATACATGAATGTATTTATCTATCTGTCATTTTAGCCTAAGTGAGAGAAGTTTCAGTGAGAATAGCATGTGAAAATAGGCTAGCAATGCAATCTCTCTATCTCTCTCTATCTCTCTCTTTCTCTCTCTCTCTCTCTCTCTCTCTCTCTCTCTCTCTCACACACACACACACACATACACACAGTTTTACTTTATATGCATTGCTCTGTTCTGTTTGGCACAGGAGGTTCTGTCTGTCTGATCAGCCCCCTCTGCGTATTGTGTCATCCACGCAAGTGCATGGAAACCTGCCCAAATGCGATTACACTCGCTGCCTTTGAAAGGAGGATGGAACAAAAATTCATGCATTTTTCAGAGTGGGTATTAGGTTATTATACTCAGTGTTTGGCTTTTTGTTCCCCTGTGGAAGTTGTCCTCTGTTTAGGGTCTAGACTTGGTTTTTACCTCACACAGAACATTTACCAGCAACAAATACTGCAAATGTATTACTTTTCATTCATTTTTAAATAGATCAACGTTCTTGCCTCTGTGACTGGTATTATTTAGCCTTTTTCTGCATTGTAACGAATTGCACTTGCAGCAAAAATATGATGCGAAAAGTTACGTGTTGACAAAGCGTTTTAGGTAAACCATTGATGGTTCTTTCTGCTATCAGCACATTTTTATAAGAGTAAAATGATCGTTCTCAAAATTCAGTATTAGCCGTGTATTCAGCTGCTGTTGCTAATCTCAGCCGGTGTTTCATTGGCTTGTGTTTAGCGGTTGGCAGGTGTGCCTCTGTCCATGCATCTCACTGGAAGAACTTTAAACCTACAAAAGCCTCCAGTGAAGCAGAAGCAATTTGAGAAAGAACCAGATTCTCTTCCCTGACGGATTTTACACTCTGTGGCAATTAAAGACCCCATGAAATCTAAGGCGGCTTTCAGTTCATGCCTGTGCTCTCAGGCCGTCTGCATGCCAGTGTGTCTATAGCATCATTTTGGATGCTGCTGTATGTAAACATGGGCCAGTATTTCATTTGTTTGTTTGTCTAATGATGCCCACATTTGTTACTGCCAGTGGCTGTCAGGGGGATTGTAGACTGCAGCATTGGTTTAATAACTCTCTGGTATTGATGTAGTGTTTGGGATAGAAAAGCATTGGCTGTGTGTGTCGGTTGTGTTTGCGTTCCCTCAGTTTTTCTGGTAATTAGCCTCCAAACAAGCGGTGAGGTAAGAGTGCAAATGACCTTCTGTGGGCTGTGTGATGTCAGTCTCTGTGTTATCAGTCAGGTCGAATGGTTCATAAAATCATGACAAAAGCATTTACCCATAATTCCCAGACATCAGCTAAGCTTCTCGAACAGGGCAATGTTTTTGTAGCTGCAAAGCTAGACTCATTTAACATGTCAGTTTGACATGTTTGTAACAAAAAAGAATGAAATGCAATGTCAAAAATACAACTATTTCAACATAACACTGTATTAAAAATGCTACGCTGGGGTGGGACAACATCTCAGTATCGAGAAGGGTTGGATATGTGCTTATTCTTTTGCAGCTTTAACAGTTTTTGTGGTTCTGAATCATTAGTCACATGACATTTACAGCCCTGGTGATTGGCTTAAAACAGAACAGATTGTCCCTGAGCATCAATTGGACATTTCAAATCCTTATAGTTTTGTTGTGTATGTGCCAGCCAGCAACTGGTATTGAAATGAATGTAAATGCTATCGCATCATTACCTCCTTGATTCCTAATAGGTCTGAATGTGTCTGGATTAGCCTGCCGCTAGTTGAATCACTGAAACATTCCACTGACTGCCAATTCATCCACCTGTTTAATAGTTCAGCCTGATGTGGCCTCACCTCTGTCAATAAAATGCTATTTCGCAGTGTTTTTATGTTGATAGCGCTGTGGTTTTCCCATCACTCTCTCTGCAGAGAAACTGGTAAGACGTTTCATTGGATGCATTGAGATACACAGCGTTTATGGAGGCAGCTATCAGTGTGTCTACTGGTGTACTCTGTTAAATCAAAAGCAACATACATGGGGTCTCAATCGGGGGGTCTGACCAACACCTGCGGACAGTATCACGATCTGACTGGAATTCCATGATCTTATATTACTATTTTTTTTCTATTCATATCTCGCTCTGTTCTGGTAAATGCAAATCTGAACACACCTGCAGAAAATTACACAGCAAACACTGGAAGGATAGTGTTGGTATGTTGCTAATTGAACCGCCTTTAATTCTTTTAATTCTTTAACTTTAATTCTAAGCAGTTTCTTAAAATGAGGTTTATTTGGAAAGAATGGTCAAATTCATAGGCACTTTTTTCATATATTTTGCTCTTGAACGTATAATTTAAGTTACTTTTTTTTCTGCCAGAAATAATGAATCGTTTACAACCACGTTCCACACGCTGTCAGAGAATTAATTCTTGTTTGCTGGTGTGACTAAGTTTCTGCTTTTGTCCCTCTCAAACACACTGTTGGTTTGCAGACACAGTGAAACGTGTTCTGGATTTTAAAAACATCTTTTTAAAAGAATTGCTTTCTGGTCCTGTGAATAGTTTGGTGATTTATTTTAGCGCTAGGCCACAGAAAGGACCCTGCGACTTTTAAGAACTTTTACAAACGCTGCCTGCAAATCCGTCCACATCCTTATAACATCATCGCCCCCATGCTATTATGCTATCTTATTGTTATGTGCAAGAAAAAAGTTAGCATTGTGTCTTTGTCTTTTCTCCCTGTGTTCTCGGCTAATGGTGTGATAATGATAAGAGACTGTTTGAATTGAAATGTTTTTTGTTGTGTGAAAGATCCTGTCGTGAAAACTCATTAAAATGTGAATTCGCCCGACCTCCCGAAGGACAAGGTGAGGTTTGGTGAGCTGTAAGCGAATAATAATTGATGGACTCAATGTGATGTTGGAGTTCCTCAGAGCTGCCCACAGGGACGGGGGACACACGTTGAGTCAGAGCCCACCGGGATGGATGGAGGCAGACCAAGGAACCACTGGATCCTCCCATTGGCCTTTGCAAGAACTTCAGAACTGCTTCAGGTTTCCACAGAAAGGTCACGTTCTCTTGTGATCTGCACTCTTCTGCTACAATTCAAAAACAGCATTGCTTATTAAAATCCCTCCTGCTTCCGAACTCCAGTAGGGTCTGATAATTTAGGGGGCCGTTCCTTAACTCAAATAGTCATGCGTCAAGGCAAAATGAAAGTGCTTTTGGAAAAAATGGGCCGCTGGAACACTTTTGCATCGAGAGCCTTCAATGAAAAGCAAGAAAACAGGATAAGAGAAGGAAAAGGCAGTTTAAAGTTTTATGTATTCTGTCTGATCTCTCGACAGCGCTGGCCTCCAGAGGACCGACAATCTTGTGTCAAGGCGAGTTAGTTTGTGAAATGAAACACACTTGTTCTTAATTGTGGGTTTATGATGATTCTTGGCCACTGGAAAATAACGCTGTTGGTATATTGCCTCAGTCAAAGGTTGTTTTATAGCACTTGCACTTGGGTCAGGACTAGTTAATTCACTAGTTAATTTTTCAATTTATTTATTTCTATATTCTAAATGATAGTTTCACTTTAAAGTTGCTTTACAAAAAGGTTTTTTTTTGTACATTTTTTTAATGACAGAAGCTATCAGAGAGGGGATGAATTTGGAGATAAATATGATTTTGGCTGTTAGTAAAATCCTAGAATGTCTCCTATTCTCTCCAACAATTTAACTCTTTAAATTCCTGGCCTTTAAAGCACCACCAATGCAGTTTATTTTTAAGACATTCAACACACATCTGGCCTGTTTCAGCTGCACAAACCCGGTTTGGTAAAAGTGCAAAAGTATATTTGCTCTTCAAATGTCAATGTTATTTTTTTTACCTCAGATAAAAATGTCATCCTTTCTCTCCAAGGCTGGTTTTGTGTTGTTTAGTGCTGTGTCGCTCCAGCAGTCCAATTCTGAGGTATAAAGATGCTTTTCCTAAAACATTCTGCTGTATTGTGCTTGATGCTTTGTTGTATTGCTTTTCCAGTGGACGACAATGACAACCTCTGGTGCAATTGATTGAAAACGATGTTTTCCCATTTTTGTGTAACGGTCTATTGTCCTGCTCTCTAAACTGATCAAAACTCAGAGCTGAATTCCAAACTGCAAGACACCTTGGAGCAAATCGAGGTATGTGACCTTCAGAAACAACTAGATTTTAGTTTTTGTCCCAATACGACGCACACAGTAAGAATTCGACATGCCGACCTGGTTTGAATTGAATCAGACATTCAATCTCTTTTAGTTCCCTACACAAAATCACCCTGTTCCCCTCAGAAACGCAGCTTGCAGATTAAACAACAGCCGTTGCCCTTTTATAGCGATTTAGCGTTATATGAATTAAACAGATCGGAAGAACACTTGACCATGCGTTTACATCTAACAGTGGCGCCCAGGGTTTTAGTCTGCCAACATCCAGTCTCTCAGGCCCTTGGGCAGATGGACTGTGTTTTATTAAATAAATTGCTGTCTTTTAGTATTTGCTTGCTGTCTTTGAGTTTATAGTATAGTGAGAGCACACAGTCACACACGCTTTTCCCAGTAGTGTTGTCCGCCGTGCCGTCTTGTGTGTTTACGAAGGCTTGTAATTGGACGGCACCCAGCTTTGCACACAACTCCTACTTTTTTACTTCTTACTGTTTCGTGCTTCTCTTTTTATCTGCTGTCTCTTTCCCTCACCCGCTATATTTTATCTCATTGGTTCTCTCGTCCCGTCGCCGCCACAATTACACGATTCACGCCGCGTTTCTGGAGCGACGCTCCGATTCATGATGAGTTTGAACGCTTATCTTTGAATCTAAATTTCAGCTGTCATTTTACTCATTTCAGCATCAAAACTAAACCTTCCAAGTCTTTGTTTCTTTCTCCACTTCCTGTTTTCATACACACACTAATTATGCCTGTGAAGTTCCTCTGCCTGCTGTTGATCGTGTCGATTTCACACCTGTCTGCAGGAACAGTTAGACGTGGCGCTGTCCAAACCTTCAAACACTCTGCCGTCTCTTATTACACTGTTCAGCGGCGTATAAACTTCTAGGCAAGACACAGTGAGTTTTTGTTTCCCACAATCAACTAATTGTCTATTAATTTTGTTGGTTTAATGAAATTCTGATTATTGGAATTTACTTATTTTGCGTGTGTCACCATGCATAGCAAAATGCTTTCTTCCCACACTTTTTGCCCCCATCCCAAAAACATCCCAGAACCTGATTAGTATCTGTGTTTCCTTCCCAAAGGGAAGTTTTATTCTATCCTTATTTTGAAGCTGAAAGCAAAGCTGTGATTGAAAGCAAAACTCTAGAAATTTCTTCAATGTTGTATTGTATTATCAGCAGACCTTATAAAATGGTGTTTGTGGTAAATTTCTCCCTCTTTTGTTGATCAGCCATCGATCTGCAGGATAAAAGATCTGTGTTTCACAGGATTTGGGATAAGACACGCATGGCTTGTGACACTGTGAGTCCATAACAAAACATAACAGACCAGCAGGCAGTAAATAAATAAAACACACAGTGTTCTGGATTGTGATCTGCTAGTATCAACTTGTGCTGTCGTAGTTTTTGTTCTGTACTCAACTTCACTGTCAAAACATGTGAAATGTGAGCCGTGTGTTTGTACTGATGTAATATTAATGGCAGCATGTTTGTCTATCTTTGTTTGGCTTGTTGTGCGTCTCTGTGTGTGTGTGTGTGTGTGTGTGTGTGTGTGTCTGGAGACATCCCTGTCTCATCTAAAAGAGTCTTTCACGTGTCACTTTGATCATCTCTTGAGTAGATAGCAGCTGCCCTGTGTTTATTCGTTCATTCATACACACACACACACACACACACACACACACACACAGAGACCAGAATTAACAGTCATCAGCTTCCAAGAGCAACTAGAAATTGGCTTTTTTCAGTGAATAAAAACAACTGCTTGGCAGTGGAGGGTAACTTTATTACAATCTGACACGTAATATATGATTTTAATGGAATTGTATGAACAATAATCTAATTGTTACTGTAAGTGGGGTAAGCAATTGATCGAAAACATCTGCTGAACAAAAAAATTTGGGTTTCTTTCGGTTATTGTCATCGGTTTAGTGACGCATGCGTTGGTGCCAAGATATAGTTGCACAATTTTGGCCACATAAGATGTGTTTGAAATACTTTTGTTCTTTTATGAACTTCATTTACTAACAGTTGCCAAACTGTTAAGACCATGTAATGTCTATCATGTAATGTTTATCCCTTTAAGCCACCCAAACAAAAAATCATTATTTTTTTTAAATATTAATTCTGAGCTTAGAGCTTCATTTATTTACAGTCTATAATCCAAAAGATAATCATTTGATTGGCAAGTTATCTTGTGAGAGTGTTTTAGTCCATCATCCCATCATTACAAGAGGCTCAAATTCTAAAATGAATTTTAAAATGAAGAGTCTAGAGACCTCCTGAGGGTCACGGATGGGCTAAAGATCATTAGGAGATTTATGGCACTTAAATTGAATGCTAATGATACAATTCATGCAGAAAGCGATTTTAAACAAAGATATTTTTAAATAGATGGACTTTTAAAAGGTGTATTTTGAAGCCAATATGGACCTTGATGTTTCAAAATGCTATTACCTTGCTAGATGTTTGTTGATCGTCCAGTTTCAAAGTTTTAACTCTTCAAACGCAAGCGTTGTTTCATTATGTACGTCATCTGGTAAATCAATGTTTTTGTACTTTTTGGCTGTTTTCCATGAACCCTGCAATTAGCCTAATAACTGCGTCGCTAATTCTCGTTCTTTTCATCTTCGCTGTTTTTGCTTTCTTGTTACGTTCGTCTAATGGATGTAATTGCTCTTTTTCCTCACATCATTTCTATTGCGTTTTTTTTCTTTAGCTGTTTGTTTTGTTCAGATTCCTCTTTTCTCATAGCACCGTCACAGAAGAAAAACAAACTGTCGTCCGTTCCACTGTTTTCTAAAAAGCTACTTTATTGTTTTTACTGACCCTCATTTGAATGCATTGACCTGCAGAAAAGGCAAAAAATATTGCAGCGTTTCGACTGAAACCAGCAGAAGCTGAGGAACAAATATGTTTAAAGTCAAGGTAGAAGATAGATAGAAATATTGAGGGGTAAATTGGCCACCTACAGTTTTAGGTTCAAAACACTTTTTTCATCTCTCATTTAGGACCACAGGGGTCTGTGATTATAACGCTTCCACAGGATAAAACAGCTTTTAACAGAAATGTCTGAAAGCTTATTAACAGGGTTTTTAATAGACATTTTTAAGAGCTGTTTTTGTTTTGTTTTCAGCATCAGGCAGAAGCGGTTTGTGCTTTTGTTGTGGAGTCAGGCATGCCTGAATCTTTTATTGGATTTGAACGCTGTCACGTGATTCGTAAAGCTGTTTTTAATGTTATTGATGCACTTGAGGGGGTTGGTGTTTGTAACTCTGCTATCTGAATGCTGTGAAGGTGTAAATATTTAAAGCTACAGCATCAAACAGTATTTAAAAGCAACGTTGAAGTTAAAGATAACTTGCTAAATGGATCCACCAATTGTTAAACGTAGGTGTTTAAAACAAATACAGATTTTTAAACGCATATTGGCAAGGTAATGTATACAACGCAACCAAAGATGAGTGGCTATTGAAACAACTATTGATGTTTCTTCTTTATTGTTGTTAAAAACACGCTAACCACAGAGTTTACTGTTAACCTCTTATTTCTTTCCCATTTTTCTCTTTTTGATTTCCCCTCAGACAGCTACGGATCAGCTGCATATACTTTACACCGGCCATCCACGACACCGTCTTCCAGGTGGTTCTGGGATGCGTGGAGCTGTGCGCCGGGAACGCCGACACCAAGTTTCAGAAGATGCAGTAAGGATCTTTGCACGGCACAACCCCCTGCATCCCCTCCTCACACATGTGACCTCTGAAGACGCCAGAGGTCAGATAAACTCAGTGTGAGCCCAATACTAAAAATCATCCGCCTTTTCCGGCAACATTGTGCCCCAGACAGGCGGAAAATAGGTTATATTCCTTCTTTCGGGAATGGCGTATATTTGTCTAGCATTAGCGAGAGAGACGTATTGTGCAGTGAATGGGTCAGGCAGTCTCATTCATGGGCGAGTCATGAAGCAATTAATCTGAGTTAGCAGGAGAGATTGGCGTTTCTGCCCAGCACAAGTTGTAGCGACTCTTTACAAAACGCTGTGGCTCGTGCTTTAGTTTGGATACTGAAATTCATTTGCATTTGTATAGAAGCAATGAACTCTTGGATTGTAAACAGAATTGCAGTCATGCTTTTTGGATCGTTTTTGTTGCTGTATGAAATTACAAGTGGAAGATTTATTTAATTGATAATAACAATTTTATCAATGGAATTTTTTGTGTATATGGTGTTATATAAAATAGCATACTGTTTGCTTATTTTTGCATCGTTTCAAACTTTCAACACCGTCTGTCCGCTGTGGAACACAAAAGGAGAAGGTTAGTAGACTGTCTGAGCTGTTGTCTTCCATACAGTGTAAATGAATGGAGATAAGCACATATATTTGAAAGGCGATTGTAGGGCTCAATCACTCCATCTCTCCCGAGCGATCTGACGAAAACACTAGCCGTATGCTAATGACAATCACTTCAGTGCTGAACTTTGAACTGGAGTGCGATGGATTAAAATGCAACGTAACCGAAACGTTCCAAAGGTCACATTCTAATGCAGAGCCCCCGCATAAATTTTACATGAAAGTGTCATTATTCTGTCCATCAGAGCTCTCCTGAGGTGTCTCTCTGCTCCGGTCCTGAGTGACAGTTCGAGAGCGGTAAATGAACAGACATATGTGTCCATTCGTGAGCAAATGAGACCTAAATAGAACCTCTTATGATGTGTCATTTTTTTCACCCAAGCCTCTTTTTTCAGTTACGTGATGGTCGCAGTGTTATTTACCATTGGTGTGTTTGGAAGAGGCCCTCAGGCTCTAGAGTGCTCTTGATAGGCCTTAGTAGATGTTGACCTTGGAGCTGAACATGAGCACTTTAGGAGAGAGAGCCAATCACATCGGCTCTGGCATGTTATCATGAGTCTAATACCTGGCTTATAGTGTCCACCATCACCTCTGTTGTCTCAGTGCTGTTGAGAATCGGCCCCTCTTATGGTCTGTTCTCTCCACTGTTCTTTATCAACAGGATGTGAATTTGTTTTCAAACTGTCATCTTAACTCTAGCTATTGTGCTCCAAGTTGCTGAGATATGCTCTAAGCTGGCTTGATAAATCTGAGCTCTTTGACTGTTATTTTGTGAGTGTTGAGGTGTCACTAAGCTGGCTTGATAAATCTGAGCTCTTTGGCTGTTATTTTGTGAGTGTTGAGGTGTCACTAAGCTGGCTTGATAAATCTGAGCTCTTTGGCTGTTATTTTGTTAGTGTTGAGGTGTCACTCTAAGCTGTTTTGGTAACTCTAAGCTGTTGGTTGTAACTCAACACTTTAGTGCTGAGAACTTGAGTTACTGTATTCTTAGCTGTTTTGATATCATCTTCTGAGCTCTTGGTTTATATCATATGTTCTGTAATGTAAATGTAGCAATAATCTGACTTTATAGTGTGATTTCTAAATGTCATTCTCTGATCTGTTTAGCTTTTATCCTCAGAACTGTCCAGCTATCAAAGTCCAGCTGTCTAGCTTTCATCCTCTGTGCACAATCTGAAGATCTTAAGCTCTGAGGCTTCTCTGATAATACAGTGAGGGACTCCATGTGAAGTTTTCAGTGGAAGTTTCAAACATGGGGACATTTCATTAATTCTGTCCATTAGGACAGCGGGGGGGCTACACTGATGTAGAGGCATACATCAGTGAGGATGAGATTTCTGATGATGAAGAGCTTTTGAGCGTCGTTTAATCTAAGGAAAGGATGAAGGTTTCAGATACAGCTGTACATTAATGATTCATGATATGCAGTAGTTATTAGGAGTTGAATGTTTAGATGCATTTTCAAACATCTCCACGATGGATGAAGACATGACCTTGGGTTTGCTGGCGCTGTATGGGAGTTACTCACTGGATGCAGTTGTTTGTGAGGATTTATGTTCAGACAGGGCATCTATATAAGTTGTCTTTCAGTCCATTCCCTCACAGAAAGTTCTCGGTGTCTGTGGAAGATGTGAAAGATCAGTTTGGGTGACAGATGATGTGGCTGAAGACAGTTGCAGCAGTTTATGAATCTGTTCCTGAGCTTCACAGAAGTAAACAGAGCAGATTTACCTTCTTTTCTAAATGATCACAACAGCTTCATTTCTCTCCCTTTGTTTGTTAATGAATCTGTTCATTTGCGAAGGTTTTACATCACAGCAAATGCAAAATGCAAATGACAGACATTACAGTATAAAATTAGCAATCATCATGCTAAAAATATCACATGCACGTGTGATCTGACCTTCATGTCCAGTCTTAGAGAAACTGAAGACCCCGAACAGACTTGAGTGGACCACCTGGAGCGTGACTTCTGTTCGGTTTTGTAGAGACAACGCAGCACAGATTTGCTGATGTGAGCTGCACATACACTTTTTTTTTTGCTGTCCCTCTCTTGCATTTTAAAGGAAAATACTGCACTCTTATTTGGAAGTGGATATGATTTGCCCTCATTTGGGAAGGTGCCCACCTCTGCTGGCCGTGTCTGGAATGTGGTTATTCTATAAATAACATTTCCATTAAATCTATTGGTGCAATGCAATAACAGTTACTGATCTAAACCACTTTAAAACCATCATCAAGTCCTGCTTCTCTTTCTTACAGCTCTTTATAAGGTGAAGTAATAAATTCTGAACACGCACAAACAGTTCTCAGGGCAAAACTTGTAGAAGCTGATACTGAGAGACTAAAGCAGCTCTTTGCTTTTATCTGTCTCACCACAGCACATTACCCCAGATAGCTACCTCCCTGCTTAACAGACCCTTGCAAGGCATTGTGGGATGTGATGCTCGGTTACCACCTAACCATGCGGTGGGACGATGAGCGCTACACAGAAGAAAAGGCAGTTACTGCAGCAGGTGAATCAAGCATGTTTTGTAGCTCAATGGGAGGAGGGCAGGTCTCTGCAACACCAAGTCAAGGGTTTGTTTCCCATGTATCACACAGATACTGACTGAAAAGGTTTGCCTTGAATGCACTGCAATACGTATGATGCAAAATGTATGAAACCAGGATGTTACAGTGAAACTACTGTAGCTTTTCCATGAAAGATTCTGTAGAACTTTTTTTTAGATGTTTTTGTGGTTTAATTTGAGTGTTCAGTGTATCTTGTAGATAATTTCCATAGTTTTGTCAATAGGCATCAGTGCTCTGTGCAATTTTGCTTGTCAGGTACATTATTTATGTTTAAAGAATGAGATATTTTTACTGAAATGCAAGACAGAGTTATAATTATACATTATTTGCTTTTCAGACACCCATGCACATGTCAGCGTGTGATTCGTCAGCGCCTGTGAGCTACCTGTCTGGCTCTAAAAATAATAATAATAGGATTTATTTGGGATTTATCGACTCGCTGAAGCAGCCCTCAAGGTGCTTTTCTGAAAACCAACTGTATGTGTATTTTAACCCCTGTATGTGTAACCATAAATCAGTGTTGAGTTAAGAGCTAGCGTTTCATTAGCGAGCTAGTTACCCCGCGATGGTCACATATAAAAGCTTTACATTAACACTTCCTATGTAAAGGAAATGGTTCCCTGGTGGGGGGTCTGTAATCGACACAGCGGTGGTCACAGAGCCTGGGCAGGTAATTGAAAGGGGTGCTGTGCTGATAGCAAAGTGCAATAGTCGTTCTGTTTTTTTCTCTCCGTTTCGATTTCTGAGGTCACTGAGCAGGGCTGTAATAGATAGATTGTTCTTGCGTTGGTCTGACGTTGGAAATTCATTGAACTGTTTTAAAGCCCCTAAATAACCCCTGCAGAGGGAAGCGTACGATGTTCACTTACACTGTTAGTGACTGTACAGCTAGCTTTAGCATGGCTAATAATGATGTTGTGGTTGCTGTAATTGTGAATGAGCTTTATATAATGTAAATATATAATGTAGTTTATCTGTCTGAATGTTTCAGTTTCTGCTTTCTGTAATCCCTCTATTTTTCTAGTTTTTCTAAACCTTCTGTTCCCACTCATTAAATTAATTTGTCGCTCCCGAAATTATTATTATTATTAAATAATGTTAACTCAGCAGTACACAATATTTTTCTCCAAACCGGGTCTTCCACACAGCGATTACTTTAACCACAATTATAATTTTTCAGCTACAGTACAAATCATGGATTTTAATAAGTTATAAAGAAAGTAATTTAATATTTTAAAATAATAGTGAGGATTATGCTCGGCCAAATAAAAACAAATCTGCCAATGCAACAAATGTGTTTGCTTCATATCAATTAAAACAAACTTTTTGGACTGACTAAAGTTCTGATGGCCCGTTTTGCCCAGTTGTCACTGTGTATATTTAGCCTGAGATGCTTGTGAGACAGTTTTAGCAGCATTCGTGACTCAGTCAGAGAATCATGTGCGTGTTAGTCAAACTTCTGTGAATATAAATTAGGTTCTCAAGCATTTTGCAGCTCTAATAAGTGGTTTATATTTTTTGGAAATTCTAGCTTTCACTGCTTTTTTTAATGTCTCCCTCACACTCTCTGTCTTTGTCTCTCTCTCTCTCTCTCTCTCTCTCTCTATGTGACTGTTTTAATCTCCAGGCCTGTAAGTTACAGGAAGCTACATGGCCCTGACAGTGAGGCGTCTCAGATCTTAATGAGGATGTGCAGAGACGTTGTGCTTGTGTCATTAGTTGGTGCACCTGTGTTATGTATATTTAACGTATATTTTGACCGTCTGCTAAAGAAAATGTTTCTGAAATATAATTCTGGAAACTATTCATTTTTATTTTATAGCATATCATTTTCCAGCCAATAAGTGTGTCTTTATTGTAACTTTTATTAAAAACTACAAGTGGAAAATGTTTTAGCTAATTTAAATGTAAAATAATCTCAGACACTTGACTTTTAGTCAAAGTATTCTGTTTATATTTCACATTTTGATGCCAAGACCTTCAGATTTTGGCAAATCAGTGACTATTGTTCATTGGCGTGAATCCATCTCTTCCTTAACTGATCCAAAGTTACTGAATCATAAAAGTAAGTGACAGTAATTACAACGTACAGTAAAGCTAATTGTGGAAAATGATGTGCATTTGAGAAATAAAACTTGCCAATTTGATGTTATTTTCAGAGTGTTGCAGTGTGTGTAATTATATTCAGATTAAACAGCCAGACTTTCTAAACTTCAGTGTAATAACAATGCTGGGCTCACGGAGGCGTAAGGTTTTTGTTTTATTTATTTTTAAATTGTGCTATTCATCATGTAACAGCTTTGCGAAGCTCATTAATCTACATTTTGTTTCGATATTTTCAGCTGCTTGTGCCGTATTTTTCCAATATGATGGTTTTGTTAGTTATAGTGTTTTTCAAATGGAAGGTTAGATGCTTTGAAATAATGATTTTCACATCACAGTCTTCCAGCGTCAATAACTGCCACAGGGCAGAGATGTATATTTGTAATCCAAGTACTCCAGACAGTCGGTCGTTTTAAATCTAGTGAAATTAGCGTAGCAATTTTTCACTTGTTAGACAGTTCTTTGCTCCGGACGATTTTTCTCATAACTTCTTTGTTTTGTAACAATCCATATTTTACCTGCTTGCTGTCCTGTAAGGATTTATCAGACAGATTTACAAACTGTGCTTGTCCACACTGGCTGTGACTGTTTTTGGCCTATAGGGGGCACTCTTACCAACAGACGGTGGATGAACGGACTTTCCCCATCCCAAGGTTGATGGTATGAACTTTCCAAGTTATGTACTGTATCCATAATTAATGTCATTAATTTTTAAGAAGCAATTGCTATATTAATGAATATGGATGTTACCTCAACCCACCCTGTCAAATTGTATTAAACGCCCGTTTTCAAGGACTGTCTCGACCAGTGAAAGTACAACCAGATGTTCATAGGAAAACCATGATCAATCATGTGAAACATTGGATCGGAAGCAAGATAGAACCTGATTTGTGGAACCTTGTTACTAAAGGGGTAACAGTGAGAACAATAAACCAGTCTGTTTCATTATGAGTTTTGTAATGCCTTGTTGCTATGCACGGTAATATCTTAATTCAAAATCTAATGGCTTTAAACGTGAGATTACAATTCCTGACGAACATTCATATGGCTGTTTGTGCGGTTCATGATACGGTTGGTTAAACTGCTAATTAAAACATCTGGTTTATTTGCGCACATCCTAGTTAATATTCTGTTCCGCGTGTGATATCAACAGGCAGTATGCTTTACTTCTTATGCAGACGTATAGCCGTAACTTTGAATAATGCGCCAATCCCTGTGTCAAATTGACAATTACACCTCTGGTTGCATGTGATTGCATGCGGTATTCATCTTCGTCGGTGTCAAGAAAACTTTACTTTCTTAGTTGGCAGGGCTATCAACAGGTAAATTGCCTTTGCTGGTCTGTGACTTGCTTTGCTGTCTAATTTCACAAGGCGTATAATCACCAACAGCTATGTGTAGAAAAATGGACCCCGTCCGTATCCATTAACGTCCAAGTCAAGGCTTAGATTTGAGTGGTTTTATTTCAAGATAAAGTTCTTGGGTTGAGTTTGTGGCTTAGATTAATGCCGTCTGTGACCCAACTTCATTTAGTTGTTGGGAAAGCCCAGCTGTTAGCTTATGGGCATCCACCTGTGGTTGAGTGAGAACGGACGGAGATGTTGTAACTTCGTCAGAAGGTGCTGCTTCTGAGGTTTGGCTTTATTGAGCGAGAATAAAGAAATCGCTCTTCAGCCTGTCAGAGCATTGTGAGAAAGATTTCTCCGAATGAGACTGTAAATCAGAATTAACATTTAATAACTCAGAATTCAGCCATTTGTCTTCAGGAGTAGAAGATCAAGTGGGAACATGTTTTCAAAGTTAAGATTTTAACACGTTTTGTATTTGACGCCTCCCTCAGTTCACAGAATAGAAACAGATGTACTGGGCAGTTCAAGAGAGGCTGACAATGTGATTTTTTTTTTCATGTCTTTATTTCTTCATTTCTTTAAAACTTGGGGGGATGTTTCAGTTTGGAAGTGGCCTAACAGAAGCAGGTTGTTGGTGCTTAAACATTGGTCCTCACCGTAGACAGATGAAAACAAGTTGTTGGTTGTAGGAAAACATGACTTGTCTTCAGCCAGAGTTCTCAGAAGGTCAGGTTCCTGCGCTCTTCAGGCTGTGTGTTCATACCACAGAGTAAATTTGGTTCTTGGACTGTCTTTCAACTAACACATTTATTAAAGAGAACCGATAGCTGACCTGGGGTCAGACAGAGCTGTGGGTTCAGCTGTCTAACTCTATCCGGATGGGATTAAGATACTTCTGTTTATTTTATGGACATGTGATTAAACATTAATGAACTCAAGACTGTTCCTCATGTAAACCTGCAGCTGAACTGAATTAGCACTAATCCTGCCCTGAGCCCTGCAGTGTCAGCTTGACCTGTCATTTTGGGTCACAGATTGTCTTGTTGTCTTTGCTTACAGCACTTACCACTTTCTTTCATGAGATTATCTTAAATTGCGTTGCTTTTTAAATAAGAAACCTGACAGTCTAATGACTCTCTTCTATTAGAGCTCATTTGCGGCTGTTCATAGTGGATAATAACTGCACCTCTACATGCACTTAAATTTGCCATGAATATAGGTTATGAGATTTCAGTTTGATTTTTACCCTTGTTATTAGTATCTAAGACGGGAGCTGTAGACCAGCCAGGTCATTAGAAAATAGTCATTTATAAACTTATATATATACTTATACATATTTTTCATGTACTTTGGTATTTACAAAGTAAATACTTCAAAGTATAAAATGAAAAAAAGTAGAAAAAGTTTGTGCGTGTGTGTGCGTGTGTGTGTGTGTGTGTGTGTGTGTGCTCCTGCCAGTGAGATGATATTTTTCTTGTCCTCTCCAGTGATTGGCTCGCAATGATTTACTCTGTGGCTCTGCATAGCTGCTCTCCTCAGGCCTGGAATGGTTTGGGGAAAAATTCCAGCTCTGTTTTGAGGAGCCAAGGAGCTCTTTGATTCACTTCCAAAAGCCCTCCAAGTTAAACGAAGACAGCTCAGGAGACAGCTTTACCTTGAGTAACTGGGTAATGTTGAACATATTAACAAACACCTTTAGGGATCATTCAGTTAGATTTAAATGAAAATGGCATGTTTTAAATGCATGTAAAGGGTTCAAAAACTCCAAGACAATTTACATTAAGCATCAGTTTGATTTTGACTTTTTTCAGTTTCACTTACTAGTGACCACACAAGTAGTCAAAGGAAGAGTGAAGTGGACCTTCAGAGAAGAACATGTGATGGTTTTTGAAACGTTCTCAGATCATAATGGACAACATGGATCATCAGGTTTTGCACTGTAGAAAAATCTGATATAATAATTAATAAATATTAAATTATCTCTTAGAACCCTTGAACATCATGACCACACATGGTTAACCGTCACCATCCTATAAACACAACCAGCTATTATATTCCATACCTGAATCTCCTTCTGTACTGTAAGGATTTTTAGCTTTCGTTTTGGTGTTGTTAACCACTAGGCTTAATAGATGAACATTCCCAACAGTGATACTAAAATGCTTCACAGTATGAGTAAAGTGAACCTTTTGTGAAACCTCAGTGTTTGCCATGTTCTATTTTCTCCTGACGTGCCGTGAAGCTCCTAGTGTAACATGCTAGCGTGAGGCGTTTGAAGTATTCGTGAGGGAACTGGTTTGGTTTGGAGTTTCCTCCAGTGGATTTAGGAGAAGATGAACCATCTGCACAGAAGATCTTGAGTGATGACTGTGGTTCTCTGGGGTTTAGGAGAGCACAGTTATGTAAAACGTAACCCTCTGTTTAAACATACTGCTTTCTGATTGCCAGGCGTCAGTCTGCTGGCTTCAGTCACAGGAAATCTCATCAATCGCTGCCTTCACATTTCTCTCTGACGGTCCCAAGACTCTTGTGTCTTGCTTCATTGTCTCGCTGGCAGAATGAAGCAGACAGGTGGAAGGTGTCTGTAGAACATGTGGTTTATTGTAGCCTGCAGGCTGGGCTTTGTGTGGTGGACATAAAGGTGAAATCTCTCTGGGTTGTTTTGGGATGTTCCGGTTGTGTTTGTGCTTGTGTTAGTTTCTGTATTTGTTTGTAACACTGTTTGCACTGAACTGTCAGCAAACAGCTAATGCTTGTATTTCTCTTAGAATTTATATGAACACACTATTTATTAAAATCAATGAACACCAATCTCATTATTGCTTTTTTGCAATGCTTCAAAAATAAATGCAATGTTTTTATTGTATTTGTTACTGTTGACTTTAGTTTGAATATTATTTGAAATAAGTGTTTTGTCAGGCATTTACGTTGAATTCTTATTGGAATTCTTTAAAATCCTACAGATTTTGTACATAGATAGATTTCTATAACATTTCTATATTATTATATGTCTATGCTATTTACAATTATGCATTTGGCAGATGTTTTTATTCAAAGCGACACAATGCATTCATAGGGTTTACCAGCGCTGCAACCTTTGTGTTGCTAACGCAATTCTCTGCCAAAACACTTTAAAGGCTTTATTTTCTATAATTATACAGTTATGCCCCTTTTTTGATGCTTAATGCCCTCTCTTGCCTCCTTACATACCCTCAGCCCTAAGATGATTGTACAAGCAAGGGGCGTGTATTTAAAAAGTTTCTCTTGGCATCTACCTGCTTGTATAATCTACACATCAATGGCAGGGCAATTATCTCGTATTGCTAAGTATTTTCTGAAGTATTTGTCCAGGATAAACTCAAGGCTCTGTACATTTATTCATTTTCTGTATGTAGTCGTTAAGATTAGTCGCCCACATTTGTTGCTCCTGACACACTCATCTCTTGCTGTGTTTCTCAGCAGGTCGCATCATCGTTCTCATCGCAAGAGTTTTCGCATTTGCATTATAATGGAAGCATAATGGCCATGGCAATGAAAAGCTGAGTTTCTTCTGAAACCTTGTGAACTGTCTATGATTGATGCATTTTGAGACATGTGAAGTACAGAAATGGATACATTAATTATTCTGTCTCCTAAAACATCCACTTTTGATCTAAACTTAAGGCAGTATATTCTTCACGGATACAGCAATTCCAGAATGCACTGCAGCAAACATAATGGTATTTAATCGGAGCTTGAGAAATGTTTTTTGCTCATGCAAATTTTAAAGGGATAGTTTATCCAAAAATGAAGACTCTTTGTATAGACATAAAACCACTGAGACATTTCTCAAAGTTTCTTCTTTTGTTTTCCTCATAAGAAAAACCTACAGGTTTGAAATTACATGAGGATTAATGATGGGAACATTTTCATTTAGGGGTGTACTGTTCCTTTAAAGTAGCAAGAACAATTTATCAACACTGTTGTGGTTCCCAGTGCAGAGGTTGTTTAAATATTGTTCCAGACCAGTTACTTATAAGGTTCTCAGATTTGTTCTGATGACAGAACAGATGCAAATGTAGATTGATCACGTTACATAAGGGATACAGCTACTGACAGAATAGATGAGTCGTAGGTGGAAAATGATGATGACTATGAGATGTGTCCTCTGTGTTTAAGCTCATTTTGGTGCGTTAGGATGAAAAGCTCTGATGAAAAGCGACAGCTGCTTGTTACAGGATGAGGCTGTTAGCAGCCTGAGTGGAAGACGGGGTGTCCGACTTATTTTCAGTCTGGGTTGGATTAGAAAAACATTACCTTACGCATGCCTGCATTTTTATGTGTTTAAACTCGAAGTTTCCATGGAGAACACATGCACTCATGCTGGAGCTTATAAAGTCAACAGTCAACAGCATAATGAGTTGGAAACAAACAACTGCTGCGATGTTTCACTGCAGTTAAAATAAGAAAATCTCAAGGAAAACATTTGCATGCAGTTAAGATAAGCAATAGCAGCAAAAACTGTGTTATAAATGCGTTTGTTTGACTGATGTTGTTGTTGTGCAAACTTACATTCATGCCTATTAGGTGCTATATAGTGTTATGCAATTTTTAAAGTGTAATATTAAAGTGTTTTGCTGTAGTATTTAGTATTAAGGACTAAATTAAATAAATGATATGAACTGGTGATGGTAAAAATAGCAACTGCTGAAATCAGATTCCAGCTTGACTGTGTTGATGTTTTATTCTGTGCATGTATTAGTTATGGATAAATTTTCTATTTACAAACCTAAATTGATGGTAGGCCGTGAAATTCAGTTGTGACAACTCATTTTAATCAAGTAAATTGAAGTCGCAAAAGACAATTTAGTGTGTTTAATGAAAAGAACAATTTAAGCAGCAGAAAAACACTTTTTTTCTAAACAACTTTAATAGCTTTAATAATCCATCTGAAAATAAACAATAAAGCTGAGTTGATGTCTCAAAATCAGGTGCATTCTGGCTGTTGAGTGTTTGTAATGCTAACAGCTTCGGCTGTAGCCTGCCAGTGGATAATAGCATTTAATGCTGGCTGTGTTTTCATACACAATCTGCTCTGATCTGCTTTCACGGGTGATTTGAATGTCATCCTCAATTTCTATAGATGATTAAACAACAACAGTGTGTCGCAGACTGAGATGTTATCGGTTTTAGCAGAAATCTTAATGTCAGGATATGTGGCATAAAACATATGATAAAAATACATGTTTTACCTTAATATAGATTCATTTACTTATTTATGCATTTAGTTTATTTTTGTATTTAAAATGT
>JBAJNP010004007.1:0-35820 GCA_036877545.1 Yasuhikotakia modesta
TGTTGTTTACAAATACAATCAAATTTACAAATTTTATTTATGAATTAAAGAATTGATTTACCCAAAATGACATTTTTCCAATTATTTACTCACCCTCATAAAATTCCAAACCTACATGATTTTTTCCTCACACAAAGGAACACAAAATAAGATATTTTGAGAAATGTCTCAGCGGTTTTGTGAAAGTCAAAGTTGTTTAGTTATCAACATACTTCAAAATAGCTTCTTCAGTGTTCTTTAGTAGCAGGAAAGTCATACAGGTATGGAATGTCAGGTAGATTTTTTTTATTTAATTTTTGGGTGAACAAACCCTTTAATCCTGTGTGTATAAAAAACACAGAAATAATTTTGTGTTCATAAGATTTCTAATGTCATAAGTCAATGAGTAAATACATTTTTTTTATTGAACTATGTCCAAATCTGGTTTGCTCTAGTCTGCCTCTAGACCAAAATCTCAGTGAACCTGTATTTAGATTGGAATATTACCTTGGATTGAGTTGCGGAATGTCACGTTAGGAATTCTCCTGCTGTCAATCTGGGTGACATGAAAATGTAAGTGGCAAAGCAGAGCTAATACGGTGGATAAATGGTAACACTGAGAAATGAGAAAGAACGGACAAGAGGATTTCAGAATGTTTTTCCGCCCAAGGCAGCGGTGAGTGCCGTAAGTGACTTCCGTGAGAGCTCGACTTAATTGCTCGCTTTGCAGGAAAAGAGAGACTTTCAAATTGAAAAATGGTCCATTTATACTTCCTCTTTAGCCCAGGAACGAATGATTCCTTTTTGTTAGACAGAAAAGCTCTTTAGCACACTTTAAAGCTTATCGTTCTGTCGATATTGCGTATTAGTACTGCATTAATGGTGGCTAATTGGTTCATCTTAGAAACTGATGTCAAAACAATATGAGAATTTATAATAGATTAGGTGACTCCGTATCGACAGTGAAGGATCGAACTAACAGCGTGAGGAGAAAATAGATCACAGTGTTGTCATAAATTCAAAGTTTGAATCATGGGAAATTTCCATAGCGCAACTGGAAAGGTCAAAGCCAAGGTCAAGGGTTCGATTCCAATGGAGCAGACAAGCTACCTGTGAATGCATAAACTTTGTGCATAAAAAATGCATCAGTCAGTTTATTTCTTTATTCCTGTGGATAAACGACACAGTGATTTTGTTACTTGCCTCTGCATTTTGACCCAGTTTTTCTTCCAAAGCTTAAAAGACAAAAATCATCCCACAAAATAATCCTATAGCTGCTGTGAAACCTGCCTTTATGTTCAGCCTCCAGATCACTACAGAAGACAAAGCCATATGGTTGATGCAAATGTATGTTTTAAATGTTTCATTCTAATGAAGATCTGTTGAATTTTGTGATATCTCCTCTGCCAGGCCATCGTCCCACAACATCTGAAAACAGCAACATTCCTGCCAGACACAAAACAGTTTTACGCTGTAAATTCATCTGAATTTTTATGCCATTTTACAATCACTATAGCAGAACTCATCCCAGCTGGAACACATTAGGAATTAGACCACAGGTCATAACTGCAATAGTAAGCAAGCTTAGGCACACTGTCTTCTTAAAACATATTAAAGTTGTGCTCTATTATTGCTGTTCATAGCATGTTTTGTACATGTGTACCATACGTGCAATATTTATACATGTGGGCAAATGGGTCTTTATAATTTCAATATAGCCAGTTTAATAATAAAATCTATGCAAATAGGACACTATATGCATACAATTATAGAACAGATAAACAGCTATAAGAACAAACATCAAGATCGATTGTTCATAATATTGAGCAATTTATGAAACATTCTGCATATGAGTTACTGTATAGAGTTTATAAAGTTACTTTATCCAAAAAGCTTCTCTCAAGACACTTTGCTTTTAAATAATTAGAAGAACTAATTGGATTTTTAGTCAGACACTTTTAGTTAGACGGTCTTCATTGATTTATGTTCTACAAAAACCTTTTTAATTACTTCAACATCCAAATTCCTCAACAGCCAACAAATTGTTGATCTCAAAGACAATCAAAAGCTCTTCACAAACTGAAACACCTGATCTGAGAAGCTGTTACATGCTGTTCTGCCAAAATCTCCACAGAAGAAACTTTCAAAAGCTGATGCAAATCGCATAAGAACAAAACCGTGTAATTCTAGTGTAAAAATCTCAGTTTGTAATTGCTTTTTGCTGCTTTAAATGATTAGCATGCTCACTCAATGTCTTGGCGGGCACCAAAACCTGCTCTGAAACTCTGCGCACAATTTGATAAACCGGAGAATTAAACAGCCTTTGGCAAGATGTTACCTGCCTGCATTTATTCAAAGAGAGTGTGTAGAAATGTTACACTCCTGGTGGAACTAATGAGTGTCCCTTAAGACTCACTGGAAATCATTTTCAAAATCATACTGGCACAACCTCAAGAATGTAACCGGATTGACTGATTTCATTTGTTTCGCCACAGGCTCTTCAGAAATATATATATATATATGCATGTACAAATCTGGCCAAATGAATGTATTCAATGGGCTGATTTCCAGACATGTTATAAGACCAGCCAGCAGACATTTCCACAGTAAAAATATCTTTGAGAATAAGTCAGCAACAACCTCCAGACTGTGGCAGTTTTCTGTTCCATCCCTGCAATCAAACTTAATCAAATTCAGAACAATAGTTAATAATCACAGTAATGCCTTCATCTTCACTATCTGTGAGACCCTAATGAAAATATCTTCTCACCTCTGCTGCCCCTGGACCTCAAAGTACCTCATCACGCTGGGAGATTTAATCACACGGCTGCCAATCACGACTGCTGATGGGACGAGGCGACTGTAGCAGATCCTTATTTTCTCAAGACATCCTCATTGAGGCATATTAACAACACTGCCCGTATTACGGTTGATTTATCGCGTTCTGCATGCAGAGCAGAACTGCATTTTCTGCGCCGCATACATATGCAACACGCCTTATCGCTGTGTCGAACAAACACACACAAATAAACATCCTCGCGCTGTACCCACAAAAGAAGTGATATAATTGAAAGGAAACGCAGAGCTTCGGGCCAGTGCTGTTGTTTTAATCTAGTGAACTGAGCTGGCCAAACATTTTAAATTAAAGATGCAGATATATGGCTGACAGATGCAAGCGGTACGAGAAACAAACGTACAGGAGTGAAAAGCGTCTCAAAACGCTTTAAATGAACAGCCATTAAAATCTGCCTACACTGCTCAGCTCAGAGCAGGAGATTTGTTGATTTTAGTGAAGACTGGAAAGTTGTGCATCGCAACACTCATGTAACGGAGACAACAGGTGTGATGACAACGTTCCCACAGTCGCTGCAAATGTTTATTACCATCTGTATCCAAATACATACATGTGCAAATACGATTATTTTGTAGACGCCGATTGGGAGTTTAAAAAACGAGAAACCCAACAAACAGCCCGTACATTAAACACAGAACACACAAAAAAATTAAAACTGTGCTGAAATACAATTAAAGCACAAAAAATACAATTTCAAACAAAAAAATGCTTTGCTTTAACCCATTTCTTAGGAAAAACAGAGCAATGGGTTAACCTAAATATATCAACCTACGTCGAGTTGTTGTTACCCACCCATGGGTTAAGTGACTCAGCATTTTGGGTTTAAATAACCCATCGCAGGTTAACACCCAACAATTTGTCCTGTCAACAATTTACCCAACCATGTGATGAAAACACAGCATTTGCCCACGATTAAAAACTTTATCCATTAAACTAATGAGAAGCTTTTTCACATGAGGATTTCAATTCTGCCTGGGTTTCTGTGGTATACGGACAGTATCTGACCTTTAGATGCATTATCACATTTCTCTACCTGCTCATCCAGGCCTCAGAACTGTAGACTTGTCTCAGCAGATTAAGTGGATAGATTTTTAAACAAGAGGATTTTTTTATTGGTTTAAGCGGTTCCAGCGAGAGCTGAGCTCTTCAGTTTTGAATGTCTTTAAATACAATGGCTAAAGACTGCAGAAACGAGGGCTAATGAATCTCCTGGGCGTTTGCTACACAAAACAGTCCAGTGTTGCCTAACTGCCTTCATTACTGCCAACAACCCGACTCTGAAGTCAGAATATACAACTATTTACTGCTTATATAGAGTCTGAAATAATAGGACCATTTAAATAAACAAAGCTCCCCCAAACCGACTGGAAATTTCTTGATTTTATTCAGAGTATAATAGCTTGTAGATTGCCATGCACAGCGGGTCGAGAGCTCGTTTTAAAGAAACTGGATTTTTTCCTTAATCCTTCTCTCCTTCCTCTTTGATTTTCAGATTCCATTAGATGAAATAATTACAGGCAGAACGTATTATTATTAGTGGTATTTAAAGAGGTTGCTTTGCTTTGTGGGAACGCAAGACAACCCAAGACAACTGAAATATTTCTATCCTGACATTTAACCAGCAAATTCAATGAAAGCTCTTAATTATTGGATAACAGGGTTAGCGTTTTTTGTGACATTTTACTGTACTTTACAATACTGTATGGACAGAACCGGAGGTTTTGTCACATCATGATTTTTGGGAGTCTAATTATTCAAATTATTTTTGTTCCACCAAAATCCAAACTTTGAGCGAACTTCAAAAACACAACCATACAAAAACCAATGCAGAGGTTAAACTACACTAAGAAAGGTCAATAAACATTCGTCAAAAGTACAAACTAGTAAAAGTGAGCAAAGTTTTGCAATATCAGTTTTAAATAGCTATACACCAAACATTAATAAAATAAAGTTTCGCCAGATTTGCAGCCATTGCAAATAAAGTCTCAAACACAACACTTAAGATTCAGAAGATAAAAGCAATATAGTTCAGCCCAAAGTTACATCCAGTTACATAAATATGATGCAATACTTTCTATAAAAGCTCCTCAGATGCAGTCAGATTTAAAGACAGAAGAACAGTTTGCTGGGGTCTGTCCTTGGGGAGTATTGTAATGGAGAAATTGCAATAATTACAGCTGTCTGACTTAAGTATTCTACCAATGCAAAGGCCAAAACAAAAATCTTTTTACTGTATCCAACACAGATGTACCTGACAAAACAGACCACCGAGACACTTAATTATAGCTATAAATATATACAATACAGACTTTATACTACAGAGATAGATGCTGTAGATAAAGAAACATTTATAACTACAGTAAACAAAAATCCAGTTTACAGCTCTGTTACAAAACCTCACGTGTTTCCTTGCAGTTAGACGGTCAGGAAACATCATACACTAAATTACTGTAATAAAACAAAAGGTGGGTTAAAACTTCACTTTAGATTTGTAGTTCAAGTCGGCCATATTGGATTTTGCCTTTTTCTTGGCATTATGGGATAGCATTCTCCCTAAGGGAATACCTGCAACAGAAACTATCAAAATACCTTTGAAATTGGTCAGTAAATCCTAAAAGGCAGAATAATTAGGTTACCTATATTAGTAGTGCACTTCAAATGCCTTTAATGTCATCTATCTAGGCAGCTCGCTAGGTTTTGGGACACAGCATGCATGACCACCCCTCCCAATATTGATTTATATATTGAACGAGTGCTATATCTAACAGGCCTCTAAAGACTCATCTATGTGCTCAAGACAATACGGATCCAATAGCAATTTCCTGGAAAACGGCACTCGGATAGCTGTGATGAATGCGGCGGATTGCTCTTATTGGCTGTTCTGTCACGGTCCCGGGCATGTTTGGCGAATCGGATGAGAGGCAGAGAACCAGATGCCGTGCAGCTGCAGGGCATTGACACGCATGCATCGCAGGAGCCGAAGAGAGTTACGGCCTCATTACAGTCCACAACTAAGTGGGTCAGTGTGCAGCCCGGCAACACGCTGCATGACTTTCCATATCACCTGCTGCCACGGCTGCCGACAGGTGGGCTTGTGGGTTCTGTCGTGTGTGACACGTCGGTGGGTGTACAGGCATGTCGGAATGAGCGACGCGTGGTGGGCATTGTGATTTTAAGTGCATGAGAGAGATGAGGTGATAAATGTGGAAGTAATGCGAGGAAAATTGGCTGCGCTAATGCTGCAGGTGTGCCGAACATGTTTGTTGTTTTTGCAGCTTTCACAGCTTTTTTATGAGCATGTCAGCTAGATCACTGGTTCTCCGACTTTATAGGCTATGTAGGAAGATCCAAGTGCAAACTGGTCCAAACCACACGGGTTCTAAACTGGTTTCAGCATTCAAACTAAGCACAAGCCTTAGAACTGTAACACATGCAAGCATCATTTAAAAATAACAATATTCCTGTAATTAAAATAAATTTGCTGCTTTGAGATTCACATCAGGTCCCTGACAAGCCTTCACTCAGATCTACTGAGAAATATCACAATAATAACATTTAAAGTTTAGCAATCCAATTAAAACATGCTAATATCTATTCAAAAATACAGAAACTTGGACCAAAGACTAATTTAAAAAATAATGAATGTTTCCAAGCTGGAAGGATTTCCAGCTTATTTTAAAAAATTCCACTACCTGCCTAAGAAAAGGGTTTTAAATTTGAAAAACTTTAAAAGATAAAACTTTTAAAGATTCTGCTAATGTTACTGAGAGAACATTTTTTTCCAAACTTTTGGAGAACGTTAGCCCACATTCTGAAAACATGTCCAGAACAACCAAAATACCCTAGTGTGAAAAATGAAACTGCGTTGTTGTGCAAGATCAAAAAGAAACATGTAAACAGGTTTTGAGTCCACTGAGCCATGTGTACTACAAATGCATACTGTATCTCAAAGGCTGCATGTATGCAACGGTGTGTTTGCGAGTTGTAATCCTCTTTAGAACGCTCTCCCAGGCCCCCGTTCACATTATCCTGAAGTAAGCGAGTGTGCGGACGTGTGCGTCTACAGCAGAGCAACAATCTACACAGCTAGATTATTTGCATATGCCTTTGAATTAAACAGCCATCCTGCCTGGTCTAGCGTTTAATCGACCATTTAATCAATTCATATCTTACAGCTGTGGAGGCTGTGTTTCAAATCTCAGTCCCACACATGTGTGCGAATAATTTCAGATTTTGAACTAGAACGGAACAGCCGCGGCTTCCTTTTAACAGCTTTCAACACAAATCACTGTCTTTTACTCTCTGACATCTGCAATATATGGGAAAACATATTCAAAAAGGGAAAAACGCATATAAAATCCATTTATGTCTGTTTGTTTGAGTGCAGACGATCCAATCAGCGGGTTGGTCGGATGCCGGTTGCTCCTGAGGTACGGCGGGAAATGAGGGAGGAAGTGAAATTAGCTTGTTGTTCACTTGAGAATTCGACGTCGACGTGCCCCCTTTCTAAAATATCAATGGGTTTTTGCAGCCCTCTTGGAAAAGTTTCGTTAAACCAGTTCCAAACCAACGCAAAGAACTTTAAACAAATAATCAGGTAGTTTAAAGCAGCAATCTGTAGCTTTAGCCTCTATAGTAAATCGCATGCTACTTCCAGAGGTATTTGCTAAATGTGGAAGACAAGTTTACGTTCTGAACAACTGCTGCAGGAACAAACATAAAACGCTGCAATATCTACAGTACACAGACATGCAATGCAGCAGCCGTATTTTCTTCTTTCTGTTTTAAAGACGTTTCTTGCAAAATGGGATGTATAAGAAAAACAGCTCAAATTACACGTCTACAAACTTACAACTGAGAATTAGAGTAAGTACAAGATGGCACCGGCTCAGCAACTGATTTCTGCAGCTTTAATTAGCTCAAATCACACTTGCATCAAAGTCAAGAACATCCCGAATTTACCATCTCACCAATGACAGGATTTTAAACATGTTTGAGGTCTGTGTTGACTTCTCATTAGGACGCACAGGGCATCTTCAGCGAGAACTCACTAATGACTGACCACCTGACTTTTCTAGCCAAGACAGGCAGGAGGCTGATTTTGTCCGAATCACTTTGCTGAAGAGAAAGCGTTTGTAGGAGAGCCTAGTGCAACTTCTCAAGCCAGGCTGACATTTCAAACTGATGAGGACCATAAACACCCAGTGGGCGGTTTGGCAGTCTCCCATCGCTTCTATGCTGCTCGTTCTTCTCTCCACACGTCCTCAAAACAAGCAGCCAAGCCTGGAGGACACGTCCATAAAGAGCGGCCCATCTTTTGGTCATTCCATCCCAGCTGGCACTGCAGGAAGCTAAGAAAGAGAAATAAAACTGTCCCTCTTTGGGCAACATTTCAGTTAGGCGTTTAAGAACAGCAGGACAAATCATCCCACACTCAAGATTCAAAAGTTTAATGTCTTGGCTGGAAAATCTTTAGACAATTGAACCAAAGATTGTGGCTGTAAAAGGGGAATTATATTGGATGGGGTCAATCTCCTCGGTTACAATGGCTTTTTAAGTGCATTATGTGTAACAATTTAGCTAACAATTTAGCTAACACTTTTAAATTGCAAGAATGTTTCCTCAAGGTTTCCATGAAGCAACGAAAACATCAAAATGTCCTAAGAACACTCAAAATATTCATAACTGTTGTATTAAAGGTGTTGCTTGGTTTTAAGACAATTAGCTAATTCTGTAATGTTTTGAAAATGTTCCACTAACAACATAAAAACAACATTCCCTGGGTACAATCTTTCCCCTCCCATCACAGTAGCCCTCAACCACCTTCCCTCTCTGCACAAAAAGAAAAGCAACAAAAAATACTTTTTGTTGTTTTGGAAACATCATGTTTAAAAAGTGTGTTTAAAGCTGTGTTGTAATTTTGGGTTGCTACAGTAATTAAGTTGCTGTAGCTGGATATAATTGCTTTGTATGTTCTGTTCATAACACACTTTAGCACAACTGAATGTATGAGTCAACAAGTGCAGCTAAAACACTGTCTAATGCTGATAAATGTGTCTTGCAAATAGTGTACACAAGAGGTCAGAGACTAGCTGGTTAACATGGTCCAGTTAGTCTGCACTGGTCCAAAATATTTCCTCATCACTTATTCAAAGCAACAATGTATTGGGGCAAAACTGTGCTGTGTTTAAAAATATAAATCAAACAATTATATATAAATGGGAAGCATTATGTTGAATTACAGTAAAAAAAAAAAAATTACAGGCTCTTAAAACTGAAATCATAAAATTGACTTTTTCCCAGCATAATATTTCTCTGCTGCCTCACACAGATTCGAGGCCCACAGGCTTTTTTGTCGTACCATCAGCCAATCAGAATTGTGAAAGGCAAACAGTTACTTTTCCTGTGTGTTGCATTTACATCTCACTCAAGTTGTTTATGAGAAATAACAGCGGATCTATTCAAACATGGACGATATTTATTTACACAAAAACATATATATATCTACATATATACTTGAACGAAAGCATCTACCCACACACCATTTGAAATGCATTGATACCTCTTCACTGTATATAATAGAGTCTGATTTGAAAACCGCACAGTGAAGGTCAGCATCACATATCATAATGTTTGCCGGTTCTGCTGCCGTGCTTACCGGTGCAGTTTCCATACATTCCGCCCCTCACAAAATGTCTCCAGCCCGTCCCAAAATAGGCCTCGCTGTCTCATTTGCTATCATTAATGTGGGCAAAAACAACTGGTTGCTTTACTCCTGATGCAGAAAAGTTGCTCTCAAACAAACAGTACAGGGCAATTTTGACAAAGAACTATAGTTTGAATTTTTTTTTTTTTCAAATTTGTACTTTGAAACTCCACTTATCATATTGATGAAAAACATCCTAAAAAAGTCACTGACTCAGTGTTTACATCCTTAAGCAAATGAAACGCAGCAATGGCGGTTCTCATTTCAAGTCTCTGCCCTTGAACATCGAGGCAATGGAGCGCAAAAGCAGGCTTCCGGAAATATAAGTCCCATTTATTTTCTTCCAATTGATTTTTAACAATAACGAATAAACCTTTCAAGACGGACCTACCAGGAGCTCTGAGATTGTTAGGAGATGATATATGCTTCTGTAGAGGCCATGAAACAGTACGGTTTAATTTCATTTAATAGCTACAGTCCTGGTGATGAACTACACTACCCATAATGCTGAAGAAAGAGTCAAATCGCATCCACCAATCAAAACGATTGCACAAAATAAGCGGCGGTTGTCTGTTCCCATGATGCATTACAGATGTCATAGTCGACTTATGGTATATTTGTTTAAATTGCAATAAATCAATTTAATCCTTAAAACCCGTACATCAAAATTATATGTAATATTACTGCTTTTATACAAAGATTTATAGGAGTTTATATGAATAAATTGTTTAGTATATATAAAGACGTATTGCATTGCTTGAAACGAGTAGTAGAGAAGTTGTTTCAGGGATGGTTAATTGGTTAAATGTTCTAGATGTCTTTACTAAAGGCATGAAACAAGTAATGCATTTGCTGAAAATGGACCTTATCTAAACATTATCTGCAGGCCAACGTGGAAACTAAACTTACAATAACGCAATTTCACATTTACAGTCCAAGACTACAAAGAACATTCTGGACTGCTGAGAAGATTACTGCCTGTCCCTCAGACCTGCAGAACCTCAGGCCTGAAGAATCACTATGGATCACACATACTCAGGGCACAACCTATCTGACCTGTTGCCCCCGACCGGTTCCTCAGAGAACCAGGCTTCAGAACATTCAGACACAAATGCAATTTTTCCTCAGGCTGTCTGCCTCACCAGCAATTAAAGTCACCTTTTCACAAAACTACACAATCTCATGTGCAGCATTACCAGTGTAACGTAAACTTAATCATCTAGTTTATTCATTATCTGTACAATTACCGTGGTTATTTTCTAACGTCTGTCACCGGTACACGCTCCCCTCGTGCGCACACTTGATTCTAAATCTGAAATCCATTACAATCATTACTGAAAAACCGTCTTGGATATCGCAAACACCGAAGCATTCACAAGCATCAGTGTAATGATCGGTGCTAAGAGCATCTCAAAGGTAAGAGCCCCCGGTGTGAGATTTAATTAATGACAGCCGTAGCAGAGATGAGAATGAATGTACTTGGAATTGTTCCGTATCATTAGTGGATTGTTCTTGTTTTCTTCTGCCTTCACGGGGCTTGAATCCGGGAGTGAGGTCAGTGTCAGATACTAATTACACAGAAGGTGCATCTGTGAAGTTAATGAGAGCGCTCCAAACATCCCGCTAGGAGCTTGATCTCATCAATAGGGTGTGTTCAGCTTAACACCTAGAGAGGGAAGTTCAGAGGGAAGAATGAATGGCGCATTGTTTGTTTGTTTGGCTGGCTGTGTTGTTTATAGCCGGGTCATTTTTCCAGAGACACTTTTTGTTAGGCTGGTTAAAAGTCTCTACACACACAATGTAGTTTTAATTCGGTGGAAGGTGTAGGACCATAAAATTGTCATCCAATCATTATATTCGGCCCAAATGCAATGATAAGACGCCCCACTTCCCTGTCAAACTATATCTGTTTATGCGTTGAGGAGGCGTTGCTTTACAGAATACTCTTTAAAAAGGGTGGGATTTTATGCTTTCAAAGCTAGCTTGCTATTGCTAGATTTTTATCATGATGGCCGCCCACTATAAGTGTCTATATTAAAACCTAGACTTGAGGAGGCGGGGCCTGTAAATTTAAGCTATAACATGGTAAAAAAAAGTTCAGAAGTCAAGGAACTGAGAGAAGAAAAACATCTCTACAGGTGACAAATTACGACCACAATGCTGAACGCACCCTCTATAGAAAAACAATCAATGTTCAATTTTGAAACGTGTCAACCGCAAACATGATATATACGTGTGAGGAACGAATAAGTCTTTGCAATATTGCCACTCGAATAGCGTTCGACTTTAAAGAAAGAATGATTATTCAGTAATTTCACAAGTTCTGTGAGAGAAACATTCAATGACCTATATTCATATCGTGCCAGTCAGAAACCTCAGTTATTACATAACAAAGAACTAGACTTCTACTGTACCTCAGAGGAAATAATATAAACAACTCAAAGCAGCCATAATTACTTAGATTTTCATATATACAAGATGCCCACATTAAGACTATATATAGACACAGCTGTATGTTGATTTTATGATATTGCATAGATAAATTTAATACATGATTGCCTTATCTGTACGACTTCCATAGATCAGCGCTGCAAGTTTTCTGACGTGAAATACACGAAACGACCTCAAATATTTTTGTAAAAAACAAATATGCCTGGCACAGCGTTTACACTTTAGTTTTATGATTCAAATAAAGTCAAAGCACAGAAAACCATCCTCAGCCTTAAATCTCCACCACAGTAAACATCTTCTTTCCATTTCATTCCTAAATAACTCGCTAACAACTACAGAACGTGTCTTACACCAGGAAAATGAAGAATGGGGAGCGATTTTGAAAAGCCATTTCCTGTCAAGGTGTGCACACGGAGGAAAGGTGTCAGTCTTTTATCAGGAGAAGAAAAACACAAACAAATAAATAGCAGGCGCTCCTGACGGCATGCTGGGATTTGTTCAGGACATTCACTAATTAGCCCAAAACATTGTTTAATCTTACACTCTCCTGTCTTAGCAACCGCTAGGTGATATAATCAGCTGTCTTTTGCAGTCTATTCCAAATCTTTGCATCATTTCTCTCCTCAGTCCTAAATTTGTGCAGAAGATCATGTGATGCACAATGTTCTTTACTAAATAAATTATCTTTTTCCTCAGCTACCTGAGCCTGCCAAAAAACAAACTGCATTCATTCAAAGTTCAAAAACGATTTATAAATCACAAACTACGACAAAGCATTTCAAAAAGCATTTATATATGACATAAACTACCAATCAGTAAACTAAACACAAACACACAAACTAACCTTAAACGGTTATTTAAAAGTTGCTAATATTAAAGATTACAACTATAAATAAAGCAGGACCGAATGACTGGACAACTGTTTAAACAGATCAGAGCACGACGGTCCAAAAATCTAGAGCGTCTTGTTCCAAACCTGTATGAACTGTATGAATTTAACAGCCTGAAGCTCATTCATTATACAGAAAAGAGCTTGTTTCACAGTTCTCAAATTGTTTTCCATGTGAAAAGAGAAAGTTAGACCAAGTAACAGCATGAGACTATTCAAACAGTGACAACATTTTATGTTTGAGCAAACTATTCCTTTTCCCAAAGCAGATGTTGAAAATCAAATCGCAAAGCCAAATAAATTGTCACTTTGACCTTGTGAGGAATTGCATAGGTATTGTGAACAGGTTGGAGGAGTCTTATTGATGGCCTTAAGTCTCGTTGCTCTATTTTCCTCCCTCAGAGGAGCTTGTGCACGTCTTTCAAACCAACGTAAGCTGCGAGAGAGAGATTAAGAGTCGCCGTGACGCAATCTTGTCGTGAGAAACGCTTTCGTTCTTATCAGGTGCTAAAAAGTCTTAAATATGTCATATTCACCTTGCAGGAAAATAATGGTGCCATCTGCTGTAGCGAGGACAAGCAAGCGTTCCAACTTGTGTCTCAAATTCTCCTGTAAGGTTTGAAGCTGACATCTTTTCAAGAAAGAAAAAAAAATGCAAAGTGACTCTCAATCAAAATCTGCTTTGTACAGGCATGAAAGGTTCTCTGAAGGACCGCAAAGTTTCAGTCGAGTCTTTTGTACGACTGTACACAGCTTCCACTTTTAAAGGCTGTGAACTGAAGCGTCCAGCTGTGAACAGAGATCATTAATAGAGAACAGTTCAAAGATTTCCATTAGAAGAGATCCTGAAATCTAATGCATGGCTGCAAATCTAGATTACTGCTTGCTTTCAAAGCTTTACAATGTTTTTGACTATTTCTTTTGTAGCTTGTTAGTTTTTGCAAAAGCATCATAAGCTGTCGATACTGATTTGTACCGTTACTCTGAACCAAACACCACATTTCAGAATCTCCCTTCCTTTAAAACCTAAGAAAACTCAAGAACCTAAGGAACCCTCTGAGGAACCGCTGGCATCTGCTGATACAGATTCTCACCCTGCCACTTCTCTCTTTTGTTGAAGGGCACATTAAATCTGCCTTGAAAACTCTTACCCTACTTTATCTTTTATTATGAACATTTTTACTACATTTTAAAAATGTACTGCTGTAAAATTTACAATAATCCAAACACAGATTGAAATACATCAATATTCATATAGTAAAAAATATATTATGAGAAAATGTAAAATTTTTAATGCAAATTGTCAAACAAATTGTCAAAGATGTTAAAATGTTTTTCTTCGCAAGCTATTTACTTGGTTACCGAGGAAACAACGAGTGAGTAAAGAGCGCATTGAGATATATGTAAAAATAAAAAAATGTGATAATATAAGAACATGTGAAAATAATGAATTTATTTCTTTGTATTTGGAACTCAAACTTTACTTGGAAAAAAATTAGCCATTTTTTTCAATGCCTAAATGTCAAATAATCACCAAAAAGTTATTAATAAAAATCACAGTTTAAGATGTGGCATAAATGACGTTTGTTTATTCCAAAAATAACAGGAAATGACTGTGAGGAATCTGTATCTGTAAGACATTGTTATTAAGACAAACAAACTAGTGCGAGTGCTAAAAATGTTTTCAGCGTGTCAATGGTTGAAGAAACAGCCCTGCAGAAACTTCACTAATGTCTTACAATGCCTCTTCGCACAGAATGAATCAAGGATTACTGCAGAGAGAGGATCCACAGTAAGACTGGATGACAGATGTCTACCACAGCTTTCAACCAGCTGTTCAATAACTTCACCCTGAAAAAACTAAACAAATAAATAAATAAAACAGCAGCCACTTAAACAACAAACTGACACAAGTCAGCCGGCTGATTCAACCCTAAATCATCTCTTTGTAAAGCCAAACACGTCAGATAAAGGACTGTCATGTTTTTTTCCTAAACATTATGTATATAAAACCTCACTTTCATCACAATGCAGTTTATGGTACTAAATTATTAATTGTTTACCTGTAACATTCAAAATTCACCACTGCTTTCTGACTGCCACCAGGACAAACTCCCATCACGGCCTTTAACTTACAGCACCAGTGCGCATTTCTGTCCTTTTCTGTTACAACACTTTTGTGAACCTTGCTTAATAAGTTAAGACTAATTTGAAAGCCATTAGTTGGCTGATGTTCCCAAATATTTTAATGTGTCTATTTGAAAAAGCACCACTATTTGTTTGAGCGTTGCAACCAAGTTGCCCTAGCAACACAGGCTCAACCAATGGCGTAGGTTTGGGCTGGAACTAACTATATGTTTAATCGACCATCGAGGGACTGGGGAGAACTGATTTGCAAACAGTCATTATGTTCGTAGTTCCATTTGTTGATGCTATTGCCACAGAAAGACACAATTTCGCTTTAAAACACCGGCTCTGAGGCATTATAAGTGATTAAAACTTGTGTCTTCACATTGAGTGTAATCATCCGATTTCTTTTTTTGGCAACCTACTTTTCACACGGTACGCTGGTTAATACGCTTGTTAATTGTAGGACGTTGGTTAATCAAACTCTTTGCACCATATGTCCTGTATCTGGGTCGTTGACCTATGGCCTGTCTCCCTCATCTGAAATTAAGCCATGTTCCACACTGAGCAGATAAGCCGAGAGCAACTGAGTCACTGTTTCTAACCCAAATCCAAAGTCCCTGTTCTGCATTAGAATAACATTGGGCAAAGCGCTCAGGAGTTGTGTTGATTGCTCATTGCCTTGAACTGCTTTCGGTTGTTTTTCTCTTTTAAAGAATAGATTACAGCTGGCAGCGTTGAAGTCGGACTGGATTTTTATCAAAGCCGGGCAAACACGTACTATTCCATACATTATTTAAACCTGTGAGGGGGAAACGTGACCGTGCATATTCTCTGTGCTGCGTGGGGCCTGGTTTTATAGAGTACACAGCACCTCAGACCTCTGTTGTACTGCCCTGCCGATTCACTGCATCTGCATAGACCAACAGAATTATCATACAGATAATTTGAAGTTCAAACAAAATGCAGTTGGAGAAAGTCCAGCTCCTTGTTTTATATCCCACCATTTACTAGTTTTTCCAAGACATGTAATTTATTGCATAGCAATATTTCCCTCTTTGTCTTTACATTAAATTCACCATTAAATCAATATAAACTATTATCATATGTCATAATGTTATACCAACTGGCACCAAGTTAAAAAGCAAGCAAACTGTATTTCATTTGCTTTAAAACAGCAACTTTTTGACACAAAATGACACATTATCCAGTATTTCTTCAGATCTAAATATGGTTGTTGAACGTTGCCCTAGAGAATAAGAAAAGCTGTTGCGTCTCTCTTAGGGACACACTCAGGCAGAGAGCATGATGGGAAATAATCTGCTGTCAGATGATGCACACTCTCTCTTTCGCTCTCATTTCCTGCACCTCGGTCCATCAAGCTTGACGTCAGTCTGTGGATTAAAATGTTTTCATCATTTCACTCCCTCCTCCCTTAATAATCTGAAAGCTGCTTTCACAGGAAGCAAAACAGAGGCATGTGTAACAGAGATCAAAAATCCCTCAACCAGAGGGTGAGTGATTATTTTTCATCCGTATCTTTGTAACGGTCTCGCTCCGTTTCATTCACCTTTACAGAGGACATCAACTCTGCTTTCAAAGGCAGCTGTTATTGCTAATATTTTCATCAATTGTAGGTAATTGTAAAGTAATCCAATCCAATATATTTAAAAAAACAAACATGGCGGTTCAGGCTCATTTGTTGCCTCGGCAAAAATGTATCAAAATCAACAAAATCGCTCATTAAAAATATTGTGGTTTCATGTATATGTCCAGAATACTGTTACAGTTGTTGAGTTATAGTAGTTTGTGTTCGACAGCTTGACACCTTAGTTTTATTTTACAAACCTTGCACAACAATAGCTGAAACTGGGAGTCAAATAGCAGCTTCAACATCCTGATAATTCTGTTACACAATCTTCAGTTAAGCAAGTTATTCGATTTGTGAAACGTGAAATTTAACAGACTAAAGCTAGAGAATGTGAATGTGTGATTTTGCCGCATTGGGTTTATCTACCACAATCAAAATTTTTTTTTGGAGGAATTGCATTAAAAATCAAGTTAACATCTTTGATCATGTTTGATGCTCCCAAAAACCAACAGTGCAAAGAATTCTGGGATATTTTTAGGCTAAACTGTGTGCGGGAGGCTTCTGACAGCCTTCCAACAGTAAAATACATTGACAGTGACAGAATACATTTTTTATGTCTGGTACCATGTTTAACAATGATAAACAAGTCACACAATACAAATTTACAGCACAGGACAAAAAAACACTTAAGAAAATGCTTACAATGCCTGTCTAAGCGAAAACCGTCTGTCTCTTGCTGATACCTCCAAAAACTAAAGCTGGGAACTGTAGTTTTTTTTTTTTCTCCAACGCTAGCGTGTCGCATTCCAGGAAAACTTCCCATGATCCTTTTCAACACATCTTTGCTTCCACACTGAGAATAGCAGCCATCAGTTTCTAATATTTTCCGGTGCTTCTAATATCAAAAAATGATAAATGAAAGTAATGTCATTATCTACTTTAAATAATGTAACTCCATTTAGTGTAATTTGATCCTAGATATGAAATGATTCCTAAAAACTCCTGACCTAAATTACAGTCTTAATACAGTAAAGCCTCTTTAAAGCAGATATTTCCTGGATGCCTGGGCAGCTGCTAAATTCTGTTACAGGACTTTTGAAATTCAATTTTCATGTCATGGTAAAAAAAAACCAATATTTTCATTTGCCAACAGCACCATTTTGTTGTGACTTTAGACTCTGATTACTGAAGAAAAGTGGAGTCTTTGGAATAATGTACTAAGACACAAATAAATAAGGCTTCAGACTTTATAAATCAGAGAAATTTCACTGCCAGCATATCATTAGCAACAATCTAGCCGCACAGCTTTCCCAGCATTACTAAACGCTTGTGGAATACTTCTCATCACACACAACAAACTGTTTATCTGATTGTCAGTACAATGAGCTGCACCGAGTGCGTGATGTTTCCTGGTTCCTTCTAATCAAGAGCGGAATCAAAAGAGCAGCGTTGTGTCTCAATACGCACCAAATCTCCAACAACAGTTGGGAAATCCTTCCTGCCTTAGCCTGCCTGCCATGAACCTTAGAGAACGCCGAGTAACTCGTCGAGGCAGCGTCTAAAAAAAACCTTCCTCGTGGACAAGTCCCAACTCTTACATTCTTTACCCGTGGCATTTGTCTTGTCCTGAAAAATTATCCACTTCCAGGATACGAGTACAGACTCTGCCAAAAACATAAAGGCTGAGGTAGGTTCAGCTGCTATGAACGCAGACCCCAAGGAACTTCTCTCATCTGCATGACTCTCTGAAGGATACATACAGAATAAATCATTTGGGATAATGGGCTGAGACTCACTGCGTTATTTGCACTGAGGGAGTGTTTTGTCCTTTAGGTTTGTCTCTCAGAAGCAGCCAGGCAGGAAGTCAACTTTGATGTGAAGCTATTTCCCCGTGTTAATAAAATATGTTAATAACCCTTCACCAGTTATTTTACCCACTTCACTGAATAGCCCAGCAACTCTCTAAAGATGCTAAACAAATTTTGGGTTTAGCCGTTTACCCACAAGTTTAATTCAGTCAATGTGGAATTTCTGCCAATGGAAACTTCCCTAGATATTTTTAACAGGAATAGAAAAATGTAATATGATAAACAGTTGATAAAGCTTTCTTTAATGACGACAAGTATTAGTATTTTATTAGTACGACTAATATTAGTATATTAAAAAAACATTTAAAAGAAACAATAACTACTTGTTATGGTAAACTACTTAAAATCTTTTGATATTTTGTAAAGAATTTTAGCCATTACAGGAAGTTAATGTCATTTTTCTTTATTACAATCTTTACCAAAAGTTAACAATATTGTAATACTAAATGTGCTAGAACTAAAAAGAGAACTTTAACAGAATGTTAGCCAATGTTCTGAGAATGTTCCCTATTAGTTGGAAAGTGCACTAAGTTGAAAACAACATAAGCACAGACAAGTACAACTGAAGGACACTTTGCATTTTCGGTACTCTAAGAACTGGGTTTTGATCATTGTAGGAACCAGGGCAAAGAATGATTCAGTCAAAACACTCTCCCATCCAGGCAAAATGTATGAGCTATAACTGCACTGTCAACAGAACAAAAGTAAATGTAATCATAAAGGCCAGCGTGCTGAACACAACATGCACAAAAAGCTCAAGCCAGAAGGATTTCATTCTTCTAAAATTGGCCAATCATTTGCAGTCCATTGCTTTTACTGTAAAGCGAGGAGAATCTTCAATAGAAACCACAATTTGCAGAATCGTTTTGCGTTTGCGCTGTTGTCACTCTTGTATTAATGAAGGGGTTTTGGGGGCATTTGGTGTCATCAAAGCCGTGTCCTCACTAAACTAAAGTGATGTGAAGCGATGCAGAGAGCAGAACCCAGACCAGATCCAGCGAGAACTAGCTGTGTTGTACAAAGACAAAATAGATGTCCATTTAAAGATATGAACCACAAATCATCTATAAGAGAAAAAAGATCCATACTCTAATGATTTCTCTCTTTTTTCTCATCTAATGGTTTTATGTAAGCGGGGCATCGTGCCAGCGGCCAACCATTGGTGGGACTGAAGGCTGACATATTTCTCTTTCCTGCCAATAACTGTTCTCACTTCCTGTGAGTCAGGCTCAGCTGCCACAGACAAACAGGACGGGACAGAAGGAAGCTTCAGATTAGCTCACCAATCACGAATCACCATCTTTAAATAACTAATGTTGCAGCACAGCAACGATCTACAATGTGAACCGTGTTGTGTTGCACTTATTAGACACATTTGGTTCGATGTATACAAACAACAGCATACCAATCACATTTGGCATCTTTGTTAGTTAAAAGTGATTTCAAATGTCTCTTCTGTGCAGGGTGCAAGACTAAAAAATGTTCATTCAATCATTACATTCAGTCCAATTGCATGCATAGAATGTCCTACTTGGCTGTCAAACTATGTATTGAGTACCTGAGCTTAACTTATCCAGTCAAATTCACAATGAATTTACAAGTCTTTTGTTTTTAATTTATGCATTACATAATGTGTTTCTGCAGTGTTGCCAGATCATGCTTTTGTTACTTATTATCTTATTGTTTAATTCCCTACTCTTCATTCCTAAAATAAAAAGAATAATTAAAAGAGATAAAGGCACTCTAATTTCTAAAAGCAAAACCAACAAAATCATCAGCTATATTGTAACTGCATTATTAGAAGTTGGGCATACAGCATGTGTACAGGAGTGTGATATATATCGAGAGCCCTACATTAGCCGCCAGTGTGAAGGAGGGTGCATCTCATGCGACGCATGCATCTACTCAATAGGTTATTGAAAAACGCATGACCACCTGAGCAACAACCCTGCACTCACGGCACGGAAGGTGAAGCTGTGATTGTGAGCCAAATTAACCTTGAAATAAGGAAAGGATGGCAGTACATTTATCCACAAGCACACGGCGGCCTCCACTATCCCACGATTCTCATCACAACACGCTTCTGTTCCGTTCACACTGCTCCCTGATCCAGTTCCAGCTGTTAAGATGGGTGATAAATCCTTGGCTCACGTTTAACCATTTATTATCTCTCAAGCGCTGCTGTAACAGATGGGTGGTCGTTTTGAGTGTTTATTTTTTCATAACGGAAGAGAAAATATGATCTGAAATGTCAAGGTAAGTTTCCGTCCGATTCTTAAAATCTCAGAGCCGACGAGTTGCGGATTGCCACTTGAATGATATTTATGAGTGTGAGGATAAAAGGAAGACATTTTGGATGGGCTGAAAAGAACATCAATCGTTAAGTGTGTATGTGTTTGTGCCAACACTGGTTTCCACCCCTGCAGAGATGTCCAAGCACAGACACAAGAGCTGTTTCTGATTCACAAAGTCCCTGTATAAAGTTCACCGCACACTACAGTACACACTGAGCAGAAGACATCTGTAGAAGTTCACTACAATAGACAAAAGTGTTTCAACCTGCAGTAACATTGAGGATTCATGAGTGAAGCAGATTATATAAACATATACAATAATATATATATACATATGGCTGTGCACAACCAAATAGGTGAAGTCTACTTTGTAGGCCACTACCGGGCATTTGAAGCGCTCTCTGTGTCCTCTCTCTCTGTCCCTGTAGAAACAAGTTACATGAACAAAGACTAGAATCAAGATTATTGGAGGTTCATTATTGAAAAGCACAAATATGAACTTTGATCTCCTGGGGTTACACATGAATGCTGTAAGAGATTTAAATCAATATCCAGCACAGTATCCTTGAAAAATCAATGCAAAAAAACCTTTTATACCTTAATAAGGACACATGGGCGACTAAAGGGCCTTTTCCAAGCAAGCCAAATGACCTAATTTTTAAATAATTAGCTCTTTACGAAAAAACAATGGATGGTACAGCACACCATCAGACAGAGAAATGAACGATGACAGAATTGAGGAAATGAGCAAGCCGGACAAAGCGAAGGATGTATCTGGGCCGTGAGGTCTAAAGAGGTGTGAATCAGTCCAAGCAGGCTAACAACTCAGAATGTGTGACTGGTCGAAAACACGGGTCACTGGACTTGAGAAGCCTCTGGTGCAGGTGGAATTTAATGGAGAGTGTGAATGTTTGCATGGAAAAAAACCACAGACACAGAGACTGTAGATGGACGCATGTTATCGCCACTGTCGCCCTCTCACTCTCTGTCTGCACGCCGGTTACCCGCTGTGATGTCACTGCTAGATCTGATTGTGTGGTATAATGTTGAGTTGGACAGAATTTAGGTTCAGGGAAACCTCACCTTCTAACCAATACATTTCCAATCACAATAGAATTACATCATATACATCATTTCATAATCGCCCTACAAATCACAATTTTAACAATCTCTGTTAAGTGCATTTAGCCATTAGAACCACTAGAACCCCATCATAAGAACCTCAGTTACATCATCTAACATATGCAACTCCTCTAGAAATGCTCTCTCAGACATAACCACAGAATACTACACAATCATTTAGCTATAATCTGATGTCACAGGTTTCCCTGTACGCCAATCAGATACAGCACAACACAACTTGCTTTGTTTTTATGCCTCTGTCATGATGAGAGGCCCTTCATAGATGATTCAGCTGAAGAGATCCACATTCTATCCATTAGAGTCTCAGTGATGAGCCAGGAGATGACAGGTGAAGAGCTTTGGATTGCTTCTACTCTCAGAAATTGTCATTCAAAGCATTTGTTTCCTCACTTAACCAGCCAGTGTGAGTGAACAGGAAGTAGCGCTATCGCTAACCCAACCCGCAGAGGCCGGAGCGCCACAGACGCCTCACCGAACCCAAACTGCCATCGAAGGACAGTCTGTAGAAGTCCAACAAAATGTGGATGATTTTAATTTCCATCTCATTCTGCAAATGTTCTAAATGTTCTCTGCTCTGCAAATGACCTTGGTGTTTAATGGAACCGGAGACCGCTAGATGAATTAATTCTAAATTAATTTGACTGTAGTTTCAAAGCATCTATTGAGAGTTGACAAGTGTTTTGTCTGCAACCGCAAATTGTCTAAGGTAATCAATTTTCAGCACAGGTCTGCCAAATCCACAGTTCAGTGTATAGCCATGTAATCACTTAATTTATGCTTACAGAAACAAAAGACAAAACTGGCCAACTTGAACAAATTTCCATGTCTAAGGACAAGCGTGCCATTAAAGACCATCACTATCTGCTCATTAATCAGGGTGGTTTACACAAGTGCACAGAACTGAGAACACAAACGCGCCGCATGCTCTCGCTTCAATGCTCTCAAGTCCTCACCCAGTATTTTCATTTCTGATAAATGGTGCTGACGAAAACAAAGCCAAATCGAATCGCTTCCACCCTTGGGTTTTAGTTTTACTTGGTCCTCTGGACCAACAATGATACGATCTTATTGTCTGTGTTGTCTTGGTTTCCAGCAAACAGATCACCAGTTTAAAGGACAAATCCCCCCACCCACGATGACCATGCGCTCCCCTACTGCCTGTATTATAAACACATACTGATCTCTGAGAGTACTGTATATACAGCATTGCCCACAACCTCATATAAACAAGCGTTTTTACAAGCGCTTCCACCACATTGCCTTTTATTGCTATTCAATATGTTCTTCTCTGCTCTCTTCCTGCTGACAGAAGCCCTTAAAGCAATCCAGTACCCTGCTTAGACCAGTAAGTACACAAAAACCATTACGCTCCTTCTACGACAACACACAAGGGAAAACAGCGGCTACGCTACAAACTGTCAACATTCAGATGGATGTTTGTTTTATTTGCTGTTAAGAGGGAACTGGAGACTGGCGTGGGAAGATCTGAGTTCTGTCAAACTCTCAGGGCCTGAGCTTCATATTCAGCACCCAGCTAACAGTTTTAGGTTGTAAGAACATTTCTCCAATGTTTCCGTTATGTAAGAAAAATGGCCAAAATGTTATTTTAAACATTCGAAGATTGTTCAAAACGTCCACTTGTATTAACGCTACGGCCTGGATATAAAAACGTTGTTCAAACATTTTTTAAACTCTAAAAATAAAAAATGGTTTCATCAGCAACCTATAAATAACATGTATGTTCTGTGTTCCTGCTGTCCATGAGTTTCTCAGACCATTTCTGTGACAGACCACTGCTCTGCTAAACCTACAACAAAACACAACACAAACTCTTGCAGAACACCCAAAACATCCATTTCTGGCTGAGAGAGAGATCAGCATTTAAATATATTCGCTTTCATGTTTTATCATCAAAACACGTTATCAGAATTAAGTCCATGTAGCATATATTTGTAATTGCACGCTCGTTTTACATGCGCTGCTGTGGAAATGAACATCTAAAAATTAAAATGAGATTATTAAGATTCATGCCTCCAATGCAAATTAACTCCAGGCCACAGCAGCTCTGGTTTTAAGAAGAACTTGTTTCTCTTACTTTGTATCTTTAATTTGAAGGAATCAACTTTGTATTCGGTGACAAAGGAAGTCCTCAAGGTCACATTTATGTCTTCTAAAGGAGGCAGGAAATCAAAGAGTGATCATTGAGGACTGAAGCTAGATTTGCCAACACCTGTCCCTGCAGTAGCTGAGATCTGATCATGATGGATCTGTTGAGGAAGAACTCTCTTAAGAAGAGGAAATGGCAGAATACACCAGGGGTTTGAACGGCTCAGTTGTGGAGAGCCTGCACTGCCCCGAGTTGTGAGGGATGTAAAGGGTTACGCTGTGGGTCACTCCTGGAGTGGTTCTGGAGCTAAAGGTCATTAGATGTAACGCCACCTCCAGATGAGCTGTATTTCTGCAAAATTTTTCCCAAAGTCTGAGGTTGCAGTTATGTCAGGAGGGCACAACAGCCCATCGATGGAAGATGTGTTCATTTTCTAAAGTAGAGATGCTGTCTTCAACTATTAGGAGAACCAGACGTGGAACTTTACTGGAATTGATCGTCTTTTGGGTCTACTGGGTAATTGAATGTCTGTGTGGTCCAACAGCCAGTGTCTACTGATGCAGATAACATCTGAGAACGTCCACTGAATGCTAAACTATTCTTATTTTAATTCATATTTGGCTTAAACCGCAATAAAACATATGCTTAAATATCTGGTAATGGGAAAACGTTTGTCTTAACTGAATACCTGCTAATTGAATATCATATTAGGAAATTGCCAAGCATGCGAAAGAATTGTCAATTTTCATTTTATTACTGTCATTGTAAGCAATGATTACGCAGTTGTTTATCTGAGAAATTGTGTTCTGTGGGTGGCCAAGCAGAATGTTGAAATGCAAGTAGAGAAAATAGAAACACGTCTATGCCACCCAACATAAACCATATCCGATCCACTGCGTCTGTTGGTACCCATGATCTCAGCTGAACTCTACGAAACCCGATAGTTTACCCAACAATAAATGATGCTCTCTCTCTTTCTCCATCTCTCTCTCCATCATCTCTCTCTCTCCATCTCTCTCTCTCTCCATCTCTCTCTCTCCAGCACACGTAACGCACAGGTGGCCTGTATTAAATATGGGGCAATCCAACCACCAATACAGTTTAATATCATGAATTACTGCGATGTTTGCTGGAGTCAAATCACTGTCTTTTGGTTTCAATGCCTTCGTGGGCACATGCGCGCTCTGAATTGGGTAAGATTCCCAAGCAACTGGGCAGGAGCAAACACGAGTCCCCAAACGCGCCACATGTCGCCTTGAGGTTTGAACCTCGACATGCAACGCGAGCCACAAGAGCACAAAACTGCAATTCATTGCGCGCCATCGTGCCAAGGGTCGCTTATGTAAAATAACCCTTTTCTGTATTTTAAACGAGAAGATAACGCAGCTAAAAGTGTTAAGGTTTTTACTACTACGAGTAACTCCCATCCTGTTCGTTTTCTCTTAAGGTAACAGGCTGGTGTATCGCTATGGTTAAACAATTGACTTCTCCGGGTCGTGCAAATCATGGGAGAATCTGCGGGCGAAGAACGTCCCAAAATCCAATGACGGGAAGCTAAACGGGAATTTCAGGTGATTCCCAAGAGCTAAACAAACAGCACTTTCTAATATATGAGCGTGAATAAACAGGTGTCCATACACACGCAGCGCTGACGGGAACCCATCGCGTCGTAACCAAACTTACGCGTGGCTTTCACAGTTTCAGGAAAAGTATGAGGAACGATGGGATGTGACTTCTGGGATGTGACTCCAGAATAATGAATATGGTCAGGGTTACAGTCAACACTATAAACCGATGGTCTAACTGCGCTCTCGGCAGTGATGCGTTCAGCCTCATTTACTCCTGAGCGCCACAATGTCCAAATGTCTCACCGCTTTACACTGTGCCGTTCCGAAAAATGCCATTCAGTTTCCATGCCCTCTCATCTAACACAACACCCAACGCTTTCAAGCTAAGTGCAATGGCCGAATCCACGATCTCCCCAAATTCAGGAGACAAAACTAATCTGCGCCTCGCGTAATGCGCAAGGCTCGAGTATTTTCACACTTTAGCGCATCGTGCTCCGTTTGGCGAAACGCGACGCGTAAGCATAAATACTCACCGACAGCTACTTGCAGTAGATCAGCGCACAAGAAAAAACACAAAGACAGGACGGTCATCTTTTCCATATTTTGTAATAAATCCCAAACTCCATTTGCGTTTACATGCTCTCCGGGATCTCGCCGCGTAATTTCCACCACTCCAAAGAGACGCGATCCCACGAAGCGGTCATGATGCTGTCCAAGAGTCTGTGGGAAAAATGAAGTTTAAAACAAATGCGCACTTCAGCGGACGCGAGGATGAGAGGTGAAGATTGCGCAAAGACCATTAAAAGCGTTGCGTTGCGGAATAGTCTCCCCTCGTTGGCCACAACCAGCGTTTTACAATACGGCGGCAGACGAGGATTAAAAAATAGATATGGATTTGGATGAAAATCTATGCTCTCGCTCCCTCTCTCTCTCTCTCTCTCTCTTACTCTCTCTCTCCCTCCCTCCAGAAACAGACACGAACAGAGTCACTCGTGATCATTCGCTTTTTATTTCACACAATTTTTCTTAATCCTACCCTGGCTCCAAACCCTTCCCCTCTAATTCTGTCCACTAAGCCGATTTATTCCTGCAGGATTTTTTCCCCACTCTGAAAAGGTTTTTAAGGATCATTATAGGCATATACGTGGTGCGACTCTCCAGCCTGCATTGACTGCATAGAAACTGGAGAGATCAAGCGCAAGTGTTTCCACGACCATCCGAACGAACAGCGTCACCTAGGGTATCTGCAAATGAACCCCACTCGGTCTCTATGGGGGCCTGTAGTTTGTATCAGCATTTGTCATTACAAGCCCTAAGAAAATGGGAATATTTATTTATCTTTATAATAAACACGTTTGTTTGGATAGATCATGCCAGTTACTGTTTTCGTGAACAACTGCTCTAAAGCTGCACCAATCTGTAACTTTGGGGTAAATTGGGGCTAAAAATACAAAACAACAAAACAGTTACCAAGCAAGTACATACGTATCAGTGCTTGGCACAATCTCTTAACAGCTGATTTGCAATGGTAAACTTATATGGTACGTAATTGTCAGGGAAACTGGTTTGACTTTACATACTTTACATAACATCACATGTTAAAGAACTGCAATGTCGTGTTTTAAACAGAGAGGCAGTAGAGAGACGAAAGTTATGGACTGCAGCTTACTAGACAAAAGTTTAGTACTAAACAAACTCAAGCCATGATACCAAACAATGGTAATTTCTGATTTTATATATTAATAAATATTTACCACACAATGAGCCCGACTGTCATGTGTTAAATACTGGATCTATGTGCTAATGCAATTACCATAAAAATATTGAGGATGATTTTATTGGCCCCATAATATTATACAGAATAATGTGCAGACAAAGGGCATTTAACAGCCGGCGCTATCTGTGGCGGTAAACGAAAAGATCATTGTGCCAAGTTCATTGTTTAATCATTGTAAAGGTTATGCTGATTCAACGACTCACTGTGTCCATGTGGGTTTTTAGCATGAATGGGAAGCTCCCACACGCTTCAAATTAGCACACAATGCTAACAGTCTAACGTTTTACCTGTGCAGGGAACTCATTACAGAAATGCTAATTCTGTCTCCGACAACATCCACAAGGAAAAATCAAACAAGGATGCAAGTATTACGCAATACTCTGGGGTCAAGACCTGGTTGCAAGCACAGAAATTCAATCAAAAGCACAAATTAGAAACTATATTTCCAACTCTCTGACGGAAGATGCTACAAGTGCTCATTAAAGGGATGTGATGTGGGTGTATAGGTGCACACCTGAGGCGATTTCAGGTGCTGCTGATGTTAAACTACATTGTGTGGAACTTTTCTAATCATGTACAGCACGCCCACCACACAGATGCTGAGACGTCATGCGTTTTTAAAACATTACATTACATTTGCATTTATGCGTCTGGCAGACACGTTTATCCTACGCGACACCCGGCGCATTCAAGCTACGCATTTAATCGGTCTGTGTGTTCCTTGGGAATCAAACCCACAACCTTTGGGACTGGTAGCGCGATGTTTTAGCAAACAAGCTACAGAACCACAAATTAACAGTAAATGAAAATAGTCATTTACGGTGAACTATAAACATAAAAATGTAAACTATACACTCATACCTAAAACACACACCAAGGTCCCTCCTGCATATTTATTGGTAGTGCCAGACTGAGCATGGTTTCAGTCAGGTCCTCTCTGCCCTCCTCAGCCGTTCCTCCAGGTGTATGTGTGCTCGCAGAGTCATGACAAGACCCTCAGTAAACCTCTTTGATGATTTATGAGACGGTGTCCTGTGACACAAAAGTGAACAGGAGGGAGACGAGAGGAGGAATGACAAAACGTGAGGCCTCACAAGCGGTCACAGACAGCGACTGCAACCGCCCTGCTGGAGACGAACCAGCTGCAGTGCTACTGTTGCAGAATGAGCTGCCGTCCAGGCAGGGGCCTGCAATACTAATGCGATATCGCAGATCTCTAGAGGGCAGTGTCAACAACAATTTATTGAAGCAACAGAGCTCAACATGTTCCTGTCCATATGGCACCTGCCCCCTAAACATAGCAAGACCTCTCCCCTCTCCAGAGGCAGCAGTACCTTACGATGGCACTGGTGGTCCGATTTCTGCTTTTTAGTGCTGTACATGTTAAACAGAAGTTTAGAACAGATTGAAGACACTAAAGTAAAGGTTCTCGGTTCAATAAACCCTAAATGGTATTTAACTTCTGATTGTTGGACTGACAGACAGCTCCGAAGAGTCCACCAGACAAAAAGACAGATAAGCCCGGCTGAGGAATGAATCCCATTTTCTTGCAGTCCCTCTTTTTTACTTTTTTTAAACGTAGCTCTCACCACTCATGTCCCCTCCGCTGTGCGCGGTTAATACCACAGTCAGGGTAAAAAGAGCCGGACAGATTAAATTTCCGATTCTCATTGACATCAGTAAACATTCTCTTTGCGTACAAGATACATTTCCATCAGCTGTCACTGTAGGTGCCTGAAGTCTTCTATCACATTTAGCTCGACTCGCTGCACTCGCGTTTTAGTTGCTAAACTCAGCAAGGAGATGCTTGTGGCGTTTCTACACAAAATATGATACTGTCAAAATAAAAGGTTTTTTCACATTGTGTTTATTTAGGATGACTTATTTCTGGTTGTTACTTGTGTACCTTGTACCTGTACAAATCTAAATATTGCTGAAATACTCAAAACCAAACAGTAACAAATAGAATAGAATAATAATGGCGGTAATGATGTTATTTACTACAGCCCAGCAAAACGAAGTAATGGAATAAATTATATAACTTGAATCCATAAATAACCACTACTATAATTTATAAATACATTTAAATGTAAACAATATCATTTGTTTTGGTTGTACAGCAATTAGAACTAGTTTTGAAGCAGGAGGGGTTTGTATGAATAAGAAAGTATTTAAAAAAATGCAAGAAAATGCAAGACTGATCAGGTTAAAATAAATAAAGGACCAAATACAAACGCCTTGAAAAACAAGTATACACAACTGTAACTCACGGTTGGGTAAACAGTTGACAGAAAACACTGGTGGGTTATAAATTAATATACGCTTGGTTGTTGTAACCAACCATTAGTTCAAACAACACAGTATTTGGAACAATATGGGTTGTTTGAACAACCCAGCACAGAACAAACCAGCATTGTGTTTTTTCCTCATTGGTTAGAACCAACCCAGCATTTGCGCACATCTAGCGCATGCTGACCCTAAACAGGGCAGAACCAGGTGGAGACAGAACTTCAGTCCCAACAAGCTGTCTCTGATCTAAGCTGTGGTTCTTACAGGGCCTTACACAGCTACAGAGCCTAAATCCCAAACCTCACACAGGAGAAACAGGATCATCCATGTGTGCTGGAACCTGCTTATGGATTCCCCTGCCTCCACCTGCCCACTGAACTACTTTAGCTCGCAAACAAGGGCTGTCACAGCATCAGTCAAGCAAAGCGTGTCTACAGAACACAAGCCCAACAAACAAACACAATCTAATATGCAAATGAGGCCTTTCAGCAGCCTTCTGCATCATTCAACAAGGAGATTCTGATAAAGAAACTATTAATCTGAGAATTACAAAAGCACTGATGTATAGTGAAAAACGTGCAGCACCACAGCTGACAGAAAACATCCTCAGAATGTTGGCTAATGTTCTCTAAAAGTTCTCTCAAAGTTACCAAAACATTCTTGGTACCTTTAAAACCTTAGTAGCAAACTTGTCAAAACATTATTCTTAAATTGTTACAAGAAAAGTTTTAAAAATGTTGGAGGATTTTAAAAAGTTTAAAACGTTCTTTTAACCAAGCAACGATGTTACAACCTCTAAAAAAAAAGAGAGATTTTGAACTATCCTAATTTATAGAGAAACTATCATTTTTACACATTTGTTTCTTAACAAATGGAAAATGTTCTACAACCTAAATTTGTTAGCTGGGACGTGCCATTATGAGAGATTTCCTATTAAAACAAACAAATAAATAAATAGCTTGAGCTCCAATACAGTTTATCTGTTACATATGTAGAGACAGCTTGTAATGAACAGTCATTTCTTATCTCAGAGGTGTTGCTGTGCTCAGATACCTGATGTTAAGCCTCTCTCTATTTCCCCATGTTACTCAAAGCCACTGCTCAAAGACTTTTCCATTGTGCTAATGCAGCTTTTCAAAGAGATTACAGCACGTATCTGTCAGCCGCAGAATTGCAGATATTATGCATGAGGTGGGCAGCCTTGCAACAGCGCCAGCAGGGGAAATGCTGCAGCCAGTCCACACTATCACTCCGGATTAGGAGCGACTTCAAAAAATGGGACGCTTCCAAGCTCCGGGGTGTGACCAGGTAAAACCAGCTACAGCAAATGGTAAAGTTGCAGGAATTTACATCATAAGTCTTTCTAGTACGTTAAACACCATACCAAGTGTATGACATGCCACTTATCGCAAATAACTCAAATACACAGATACATGAGTGTATACTCTCAGCCCAGCATAATTTCCCCATTTCTTATACTGCAGATAATTTACATTAACCCATCGTTTACATTTTATAATTGAGAATAACATTTCAAATTTCCTTAATTTCCTAAAACTTTGACTCAACAACTCAACATACCGTCTCAAATACATGAGAAACAGGAACTAATACTAACGAATAGTTGGAACCGTAAATAATGTCAACCCCCCCCCAAAAAAAAAAACTGAGCATTGAGTCTTTGAAACCATTCAATCACTGTCTCAGTTCCCATGAGAAAATATTACTTCCCAAAGGAAATGTTACCAAACACAGACGCCACCTTAATTAAGTCCTCAGCGATGTTTCTTCTACAAATCCTTGGGAGAAATACAAATAGAACTAAATGAGACATTTGCTGACATTAAGTAAGACTAGAGAGCTATAAAATGAATGTGGATTACAGAGCCCAGACAATTTGGTCTAGAACGGTCCAGGCAGGGATCTGAGGACAGTTTGAGACATGACTGAGATCTTTCCTAAAATTTTTCAGGAGTCTCAGGAGACTCTCAATTGTCTCAGGCGTAAGCAGAAAACCAAGACCAAAATCTCCATGAAATCTCCACTTCATCTCACTGCTGTACAAGAGCTCATACAAAAAACCTTAACAGTGTTTTTCTTTCCTAAGGATTGCCACTTTAAACTAAACGTACATCACAGGAATATTCATGGATTATACTTTCAAGTTAACAAGCTAAACAAAAAGCAAAACATGATAATAAATTAAGGATTTAATGTGAGCTAAATAATAAACCACAATATATTTGTGTAACAAAATCCACCTTCCCAAAGCTAACATAACTCACTGCTGTTTATGAAGTCAAACCACGGCGTGTCTGAATAGCTTTACTTGCTAGACCACATATTCCACCGAACAGCAAAGTAATGAAAGCAATATTTTGTCATGACATTAGCTTGCAAACTTCATTGGAACGGTATATTTACTGGATGTTTACCGTTATGACTTCATTGCATAAGTTTTTGTCATATCTAATACCGTCCTATCAGCGAGAAAGGCTCTTACTGGCCCCTTACCAACTAATTCAGGTTGTTTTTAACATCATTTACTAGCTGTCACACTCGATTAGCGTGGTTTCCTGGCACAGGTTGTGTGTTTACTAAGAGAGGAATGCTATGAAGATTTAGCCTGGATCATAACAGGCTAAAAGCGTGGGCAATGAAAACCGTTACGCAGAAATATGGGAAATGTACATATATTCGCTCGAGGTAAAGTAATATTCTATAAGCCCACATTTTCCTCTGGGGCCTCTTATGTTTTTTAAATCACTTTTTTACTTCATTTTCCAGATCAGTCTGACAATGTGGTTTCTAACGGTTTGCCCGTTCATTTTTTTATTTTCTGATAAAGTTATTTTTAAAATGTTTAAGGGCAAACTTGATGAGAGAGAAGATCCTTTGAGAAATTATATAACGCATACAAAAGCACAGTTTGAACTGAGCCCGAGGGGCCGTTTTTTAATATGTGTTATCTCCCTCTAGGCTGGGCGAGCGTCCATTTTTTAGATATTTGTTCCAGGTAGCCTGGCAGGAAAACAACATGGTGGCGACATTCCATTAGGAATATTTTGCACCAAACCATCATGGCTTTATGCACTAATGGAAACTAACTTTCAAACACATCTATTTTTCACGTTTTTAAGCTTTGTAGGTTAAGCTTGGGGAAAAAAGATTCTTATTCAAATAAATTTTTTCATCCTCTCGCTGAGCCCACCTGGAATCAAACAAAGCGCACAGGATGCAGGACTGGGCATTCAAATATTTAAGAGTTAAAAATAGAGAAAACACTAATGCTACACAGAACACTGAGCTATAGAGAGATCTCAGGATCAAATGGTTCTTTTCTACTTACTTTTGCTTGCATAGAAACTCTACTGGAGACTCATGCTATTGTCTTTCACAAGAAAAGACCTGAAAAGCAGAGAACTTAGGACAAAGATCTCCATGTTATCTCCATTTAATCTCGTTGCTAAAAAAAAGCTTAGAAAAGAATTGATCATTTGTGACTTTAACGTCCAATGTAAACAAGATGTAAAATACTGAAATATTCAATATTTCAGCCCATCCCCTTTCTGTGAGTCCTGTGCATGCATAGATCTCTCTCTCGCTCGCTCGCTCTAATCATAACTGTATTAGCAAGCTTGCCATTTCTTCCCTGCATTCTCTCAGACTCCCATCACCGCGATGAACAGACCCTGTCACCCAGTTGCTCTCCATTTTACATTGATAGAAGCAATAACAGCACATGAACGTGTGCAATGGCTTGCAACTCCATTAATCCAAAAAAAAGTGATCTGCAAATTCAGCACGCATCTTTAATTTTCCACTACTGACAAATTGAGATAATAGCAAACCATACATAATGGGTTTAAAGCTTATTTTCTCATTAAATTGGAGCCCCTTTCCATGCAATGTTATTACAACAGACGTGAAACACTAATGATATGAAAGACGACAGTGGCGTTGCCTTGAGTTTGTGCAGTTCTAAAAGTTTTCCACTTACTGTATGTGCATTATATCAGTGTTATGAAATAAGGCACATATCAAATTCCTTTTGTATGCCTGTCTCTCCTCGCAGCTCTCCTTGGATAAGATATGGATTTAAAGCAGTATATATGTAAATCAGACCCACTATATCACTGTGCTGAGTCAGGAAAGCCCATTTTTTAATCAAAATTACCCTTTAGTACTGGTTTAGGATCATGTTCACAAACTAAGCCTCATGCAGCAATGAGGAAAACTACAAAACTATCTCAAATCAGAACAAAACATCCTGCAGAAATACAACACTGATATTTATAAGGTCTAATAATCTGTCCTAACGTTTAAGCAGTTGGAAGTTCCAGTGCTAGCCTCGGCCATTTCAGCTCTTTGAAGCCCTGACAGAAAATGGCTCAAAATGGCTCCACATCACAAAGTATTAATTTGATTGCCCGATATCGCTGCCTCTTTTCAGGGTAATTTAAGTACAAGATTTCTACAATTCCTTGTTTGCAAGGCACTTTCAACTTCCCAGAGACCTTAGAATAGTCAACTGCAATGCAAAACACACAATGACACTAAAACATGGCAAAATAATTCTCACTTTCGTGTTTTCCTCCAGACGATGAATTGGGGCTGTTTAATTGACTTTCAAAACAGGTATTGTGTCTGTTGACAGGTAAAACACACAGCATACATTTTGGTGCGAAAACACAACACACATTTCAGATAAACACAACTGTCAGTCTTTGACTGGGAGAAACACCAAATTGTCCCCCGTGGAGACAATGATTGCACATCCAACTCAGCCTCTCAATACAGCTTGAAAGGGCTAAAGGGAGAGAAATTATTTGCTTAACATTATCTGTATACACAATATAAATGGAGATGTCCAATACTGCAATGGTTATATTTTATTGGTAAACAGTCATGGTGATAGCAGATGATTTTAAAAGGATTGAATATTTAGTGCCAGTTCTCATCGGAGAAGAAAATTTGATTGCTCACTTCTTCGTTGCTCAGTAGACCTGATACAGTTGCCTGATATTTTTTATGCAACATAAGCGTTTATTACCGTTCCTCAGAGATTACAGATAAAACAGTGTGACTTAAAACCAGTGAACATATCTTCTGAAAATATCTTTACAAAACTTTACATAACAATTGTAGCGTGAGATTACCAACGAACTTCTAGGGGAAAAATAAGCAGGAGAACTGAACAAACGTCTTCTCTCATATATAAATTCACTCTATTCTAGTTGTCTAGCAGAAACAATTGAGATGTTAGAGAGATCCTTTTTTTTTGAAGGGAATAGCTTCAAAATACATAATTAAATTCCCCCAAAACTCACCATACAGGCTATTTTGTGTTGAAGAGGACACTGTAAGTCACACAGAAAAGCCTTTGTGAATTCAGTACTTCAGCACAGACTCTCAAAGTATTTGATGATGAACGTCCGTTGAATTCGTAACTTTGATCTTTAAGTTAAAAGCCCTCTAGGAATAGAAAAGGCTCCAGCTACCACAGACTATAATAACAGGGGACACACATTATATTCTGACCTCTGCCAACGGAGGAATACGAATGGATGTTTAAGTAGCTTAACCTTTTCCAAAGTGAAACACCACAAAGACGTTTTTCACGGAACATCTTCCAACCCAAAACATCCAAAGCCGCTCGGTAAAACGGTTTGTTCATCTGAAACCGAGAGTCTCATTAAAGCTGCTTGTAAGAGTTCAAGGCCCTGTAATAAATGATGCTGTGACTGCCAGTCTATTTAATTGTTAAGCTGGTGACTTTATCGATGCTTGTCGCCAGTCACTTTCTATTATGTTGCTAGGGGGTGTGGCTAATGGCGGTTGCCTTGGTAACCCTCATGAGCCTCACTGCTGCTGTATGAATACAGATGCAGATTATTAACACTTATAATATAACACATATATTATTAAATTAAACACACTAGTTCATGTTACCAATCTCTCTCTCTCTATATATATATTAAGCTGAAACGTAGCATGCCTATGTTATGAACATTTATTTATATATATTTATGAACATTTCACACATAAAGTTTTGCAATCTATGATGATCATACATATTAAACAACACAGATACTTTTAAAGCAACTATCTGACAGTCGTAACTTTACACACCGCCAAACTTTTACACTCGCCATACAGTCGCAATTTGTTTTATCA
>JBAJNP010004008.1:0-22672 GCA_036877545.1 Yasuhikotakia modesta
CTGTTGTGTCTGTGCCACAGTATTTAGTAAGAACCACAGATGTTTGATAATCATATCAGTTTCTCCCAGATGTTGTGACGTGTGACAGTAGATATTAATTATAGTAACCTAGCCAAATGCTTCCTGGTTTCAGGCAGGTGCCATTCTTGGAAAAACAGTTGTTGGCTTTCTTCACATAAGTTATTCCCAGATAATGGGAGGTGCCCTGTAATTTAAAGTGCTGGTGACAAAAGCAGTTACGCCTGTAAGATTCAAAATCTCCACACAGAGGGTCAGCTGCTGATATGAGATAGGACTCCTATTTTGAGTTTTTTTCTTTAAAGCTACCACCCAGAGAACTGACCTGTAGTCTATGTTTCTCTTAATTAAAACAGCATAGAAACCAACAGTGGGTACATTTTACATTGTGTTGGTTTTTATTCTCATTCAAATGTTGCCATGAACCAAACCAATTAATCTTGAAGTGATTAACAACAATATAGACCTTGATTTAAAACAGAGTAGAACATGGGAAGTAGAACATGGGAAAATGTACCATACAGCAGTTTAAGTGTAAAAAACAGACAGTAATACTTCATAATTGTACTTAATTGCACTTACACTTAAAAGTGTTTTTCTTTTTTCAGTGTCTGAATATATTATCTGCTTGTTAGCCTAATTATCATTTTAACAGGTTTAGAGAAAGAGGTAAGATTGAAACCACAGATTGAGGTGTCGAAGCGATCAGCTACATCTAGATTTCCATGCATTGCGTTCCATTTATCTGTGTGTGTCTGTGTCTGTATCTGTGTCTCTGTGTGTGTGTGTGTCTGTGTGTGTTTGCTGTGAGTCATCAGGTCGTGATTGACCTCCTCCACAGCCAGTGTCTGTGGTCAGGACAGTCTGTATTGCTCTCACCCTCTGTCCGGTTGTGTGTGTGTATGTGCATATGTGCGTGAAATGGAATGAGCTGTCTGCACGTCCCACACAGCAGTCTCTCCTGTCATTCTACTAACCAGAGCTTTACAAAAAATCATGCAGTTAGTTTCCCTCATTCTGAAGTCTGAGGGGAGTGTGAAGCACCTGGCTCTTGTCTGGCGCTGAAAGCTCTTCAGCTGCCGTGCCTGTTGTAATACCTGTTTCTGAGGTTCACTAAAGCTGCCAATTGCTCCCCAGATATTTCTTCCCCTTCGCCCTCTCAGTCCTCAGGGTGTTATGGAAGGGTTTACTGCCAAAGACTTGGAGGTGAACATGTTAGAAGAGCATACATTTTGTACATTGTTAAAGAGTGATGCAACATGCAGTTTTTTTAAAAGTTTTTTTTATTTATTCCTACTTGAATGTGCAATTGAATAGCAGTTTATGTTGGACTTCCAACTTGTAAGAAATCATACATTTCATACAAATTATATAGACTCCTACTTAGTAAGATGCCACAAAAACATGGTGACATCCAGGGACATGGACACTAAATTTAAGCTAAATCAGTGCATTGATTTAAAATCAAGAAAATAATTTTTTACAAGAAAAAATATTTTGTATGAAATTTGTCTATTTTTTTAAGTAATGTTACAGAGACAGATGTATGAACAAAGTATATTATCTTTGTGTTAATAATTGTCTGCTTTGTAGTTGCATTGCTTTTTTATGTCAGTTTATATATGAGTTTTAGGCCACATAACACTATATGGCCAAAAATATGATATAAAAGGTAGGAATGTCCAACATCCAAATTATTTTAAATTAATTCCAAATTAAGTCCAATCAAATCAAACCTGATTTAACTAACTAAAGCTTGAATATAAGAGTCAGATGCTTCAGAGCGTGACTGTAATTAAACTGCAGTATGGTGGCATGCTGAGAGTTGTAACCCGTCTGTGTGTCAGTGGATTTATTCTGTATTTGTGTAATTCATGTAGGTTACTGCATGTAGGTACATGTAGGTTAACACATACAGTATAAAAGGCTTCATACCTAGAAACTTAAAAGCCAACATCACTGTAATGATGAACATCACTCAGAAAATGCAGAACGTTACTGTTATGATTTTGAGTCCTACTGTATAATCAGTATGTACATATCTTTACTAACTTTTTGGTTGTGTTTCTCTAGACTGTATCCCTTATTGGTGATGGACACAGAGTCATTCAACAGACCCTGACACTTTACTGCTTCTTATTGCAATCAGCAATCTTGTCATAGGAGCCACTGAGGGGGCAGACATTTCATGCATTGATCTCATTCTATAACCGACTCCATAATGGACTTTTTTGATGACCCTAACATATTTGGGGGAGGACTTGACAACCTAGTCCAGGATGATCCAGGATTTACCTCTGGGACTGTGTCCTTGGAAGATGAATTTCCCCTGGGCCATAGCTTTGAGCCTCTCCAAGGGGATGCAGGTTCGGGTTCTGCTATCCAACAAGGAATACCTTATAGTCAGCCTGTGGGGCATTTTGACACTATGAAGGCACAAATGTCAGGACCACAAACCTTTTCAGGTCCAGAAGGCAGTAACAATGATGGAAGAAGATTTCTGCCACAGCAGCAGCAATTTCAAGGGCATGCTATGAACCAAGTTCCCCAGACAAATGGACTGTTTCTTAACAATAGCCCTATGTGGGGAAACAGTGATCAGAAAGGGAATAACTATCATCAGCACCATCAACAACAGCTTCAACATCAACATCAACAACTACAACATAAACAGTTTCAGCAGCAACCGTTTCAGCAGCACCAAAGTCAGCATCAGCAATATGGTCAGCAACATCTTCAACAACAACATGGTCTCAGTCAACACCCAATGTCAAACCAGCAGCAAATCCCACAACAACAACTATCCCATCAGGGTTTGCACCAGTTTGGAAAGACTTACCAAGAACATGCTGGATTTTACTATCCGGGCAACGTCTCACAAATTCATTCCCAGCAAGGCCACCATAACTCACTCATCAGGGAGGGTAGTTCCTTTCACCCTGGAGTCTCCCAGAGTAGTCATTCACGGCCCAAACCATATCTTGAGGCCTCAATGATACCTGTGTCATCCCAGCAGCACGGTAGATTTCAGGTGGCCCAAGGGGTCCAAGGTTTTACTGCAAGTCCAACATTGGAGGACAGTGACCTGGGATTTCCTGTGCAGTCTTCCCCTGCAACTCATTCTTTCTCATCGGGCTCTGTTAGTCATGCCTCATCCTATGCCACTGCTCATTATCCTCTTTCTGGCCAGCCTCCCCCTGTAGTAAATGCAACTCGGTCATATTCCTCTACTCCAGTCTCTCTAACAACTTCTTCACCTGCCATCCGTTTGTCAGCTCCGAACTTGTTGGACACTGGTTATTCATTCCTGTCTTCGTCTGGAATGGAACATCAGCAGCAACAAGTCCAAGTACCTGGAAGTCCAGCACAGCAGTGCCTTTTGCGTGGCATGCAGAGCTCCAAATCAAGCCAGGATCCCTTCATCTCCTCTGAGGTGTTTTCAGAGAGTCTAAATTCATTTTCGGCTGACCACCCGTTCTCTTTGAAGGAGAGGAAAAACTGTAATATGGCAGGACTTTCAGTTACAACTCAGAGTGAAATCGTCAGTAATGGATTTCAGGCTTTGGAGGAGGCCTTGCTTGGAGAGCAACATGGTGGAAGACTTGATCTGGGTGAAGCCCCTGACCTTTTGGGGGATGATCTGTTGCCCCAGCTGGAGGCACTAGATCAGGAAGAGAGCTCCAACCACTCTTGGGTAAATGCAGGATTAGGAAATAAAAGACAAGAGGAAGACAGAGATGAAATGAAAGGGATGGAGGATGGGCAAAATGTGCCAATGGGTTACAAAACGCAGGTAAGAAAATATTTCTTTTCAAGATGTGATTCAAAATGTCAATTTTTTTATTTGTCTTTTTTGAAAGTTTAGTGCAAAACACTGCTGGAATGTTGAAGTGGTCAAAGACCTTATCTCTAACTGCGTGTCTTTTTTTTAAAGGATGTATTTATAATTTTTTAAATTGCTGTCTAAATGTTTAGCTTCATCAAATATGCAAATTCTAAATGTGAACGTTTTCACCAAGAAAAATGAAGCTTTAAGATAATCTGTTCAATAGGTTAATCTCTCTTAAGATGTCACATCTAATTTTTTCAGCATATATTCCAGAGGTTTTTTTCCAGATTTTTCCAGAGGTATTTTCAGTTTTGCATCAGCTGAACGTTTGGATCAACAGCAGGACACTCCACTCAAAAATACAAATTAGCCAATGCATTACTCAACCTCAAGATATCTTTTACAAATCCTTACTCTAACAAGCTTTAAAATGTCAATAAATAGATTTTAAGGCTCCAAAAAGTACATCCATTCATCATAAAAGTAATGCATATGACTCTAGTTTGTTAGTAAATGCTTTCTGAAGCAAAATAATAAGCTTGTGAAAGAAAGCAGTTAGTATTTAGACCATATTTTTAACACTTGATACGGTGCATAAACATATCTGTACAAATGAGTACATGCCATAATCCTCATTATTAACTGGGAATCTTATTTGTTCTCATGCAGTTATTGCCAGAATATTATTTAATGTAATTCTTTTGACTGCTAGTATGAAAGGTGAGTAATTTTTGGGCTCATTTAAATTTTGGGTAGAGTATCCCTTTAAAAACATTAGAACACTTACAGCCTTCTAATTTTGTATTTACCTATTCTAAGGTCCATGACATAGAGGATGAGTGCTAAATTGTCACTGGATTGCTGCCAAGCAGACAACTAGTTTGTAATGTTTAACTGTTCTGAAAAAAACATTGGAGGGAGAGAAAGAGAGACAGAAAATTAGAGAAAGAGAGAGATAGCAAGTAAATACAGGCGCCATTAAAAGATAATTATTCACCTCTCTTCCTGTTGAGGGGCTGCCAACAGGTAGCAACCGATTTAAAGTTGCAGTGTTGTGCTAAGGACTTACTGAGGTTAAGCATACTTAAGGCTATAACAAGATGTGGGTCAGGCCAAGCGTAGGATGGAGGGAGGTGCACTCTGGGTCGTTAGAGTGGGTCTGGTTTGTGGTTTTTGCATGTGTGTTGATGTGAGATTAGTGTCTGTGTGTGAGTGCAGGCAAAAGGGAGATGTTAATAATGAGACATCCTAAGGGAAATGGAGAGAAAGAGAGAGAGAGAGAGAGAGAGAGAGAGAGGAAAAAGAGCAGGCATACTGTCTAGTCTCTGATGACAAGCAGCAGGCATTGCTGCATTATAGTCTCTCTCTTTCTCTCTTTCTCTCTCTCTTTCTCTCTCTCTCTCTCTCTCTCTCTTCTCAGGCATCAGTCTTTCCCTCAGCTCATTGCTGCTGACACATGGAGTTGAGGCTCAGTGGTTCATCTGCCACACGCAAACACACACACAGACGCACACACATGCACGCACACACAGAATAAACTCTTTCCACTGGTTTGCCTGGGCACACACAATGTTCTTGCTGTCAGATATGCACATATAAATACACCTACCCATACTCGGATTGTGATGCGTCACTCCTCTTGTTGTGCCATAAGGAGATGCAGACAACCTTTGTGTTTGTTGACAGAGGTTCAGGATGTAGTTCGCATTTGTTTTTATGTTCTTTATTAGACTCTGTGTAGGTGCTGATAACCATGTCAGTGAGGAGACGTTCTGATGGATTGCTATGTCCTGTATTGTTATGTCTGTCCTCACATATCCTTAATTATAGCTGGGGCAGGATGTGGATTAGAGTTCATATCGTGTGACTTCCTGTAGTGAGTATGTTGGTGTTGCTGTGTCTGTGTCTGTCTGTCTGTCTCTCTGAGGGGGGCTATTCGTGTGCACTGGGCTGTGGAAAGCCAACAGATGTATAATGTGAGGCAGTCCCAGTGTAAAAGAGAGAGATGTACTCGACCTCTCTCCCTGAGGGTCTCAGGGCTGAGTCTGTGCTTTAGTGTTCTGAGTCTTTTAAAACCTCTGAACCATAACGGGTGGGTGTTTTAATGCTGAAACTTCACCCTGAGCGGCATCAGTGGGGATTGCCTGTAGATGTTTTTGTGCCTTACTTGGATGAAATTTATGTAAAAACATTCTAATTATGTGTTAACATGGTTCTTAACAGTTAGTTGTAGACCCTCACATTGTTGTGAACCCATCTCTGAATTATTGTTGATGAAAGCAAAAAAGTGTTAAGATGTCTGAGAAACTTTAGCTCAATCTTATTCTACACAGGAATAAAACAGGTCCAGCCTTTCCAACCAGTTTATGATGAGGCTGTTTTTACACTAGGTTTGATTATTTGTTCGGAACCAGTTTGATACCACCACCATCCCTCCTAGTAGGACAGATTGCATTAATACCATCTGCGAATAGTGTAGCAGACCACCCTTTCAAGTGGACTAAGGTGCTTGATTATTGATACACTAAAAAGAAATGGTCTTGTTTGATTGGACAGTTAGGGGATGACCTAGTTAGGTGGAAAACAGTTTGGTATGAGCGACAGGCCAGAGCATTAGCGGTCACAGTGTTACAGGGTGGTGTGATAATGTGAGGTCTAGCAGGGAGCGAGACCGGCTGACAGTGTGAACAGAGCCCCTTTGTGCTGCTTCTTTCTGCAGAATGAACATTCAGCAACATGCACATACCAGTCCACATCCCTCACATTTACAAACACAGGCCCCCAAACCTACTGTTCTGGAAGGGGTCCAACTGGATGTAGATGATGGATTGATTTGTTTATATTAGTCATATCAGTGTTTTTTATGTTATTCAGACTCAATAAACATGCATTATCATCTTATTACATTTAGAGGATTTTAGTACTGTAAGCAAACTCTTGTCCCTGTAATGTATACCTTGATTCCATAAATAATACTATCTATTGGAGCTGCTGCTAAATGTTTTATAATGTGGTATCTATTCACATTGGCATATATTTGCACTGATTTAATGATATTTATTGTATTTACTCTCAGTATAAGTGTGTGAGAGAGTAGAATTCACTCAGTGCTTGATTGAAAATAATTTATCTTCCTACTCTGCATAAGCAGGAAGTGACATAAAGTGAAATAAGTGTGTGCACGTGTACGCTTGCTCTCTTGCTTGTAGGCACCCTAAAGTGTGTTGTGTGAATGTGAGTAAACAGGTCTGTCTCTGTGTGTGCATGCATATCCGCCTTTTTGTGTAAGTGCATGTCTATGTGTGGCCAACTTGCTTTGTTGCTTCCTGACCCTGTGTCTGTGAGGTTTATATAACTGGGCTGGTCTGTCAGGCAGAGCTTGCACCCAGCACTGTAACTTGACACTTATTTCCCTCTCTCTGTACGTGTGTCTATGTGTGTGTACCCCTTTTACCTTACACAACAATTAGCTTAGTGTGTGTGTGCATTCGTTTTTTATCACGCATTAGTCTGCTACCAGCTGACTGGTACAGACAAACGTTGTCTCATTCAGCCAGTCTGACAGCACTCTTGCTCCCTCGAGCACTGACCCAGGGTCAGCTGTGTCTTGCCTAATCAAATGACTGGTTACGTAAGGAGAAATGCTGTGACGTTCACAGATCAGAGGCAGCGAAACCCAGATATTGGTACTCGCACATGCCGCCTGTGTGGGTTTAAAGGTAAACAGGAAGAGCCTATGGCCGTGGTTCTATAGAGGGGTGGGCTTAACCGCAAAACGGAAGGGGAGGGAGGAAAGGACAGGAAGAGGGAAGACAGTGAGAGAGGGAGGGGTTAGCCGAGTTATACGCTAAAAAAAAGCACGTGGCCTGACCAAACTACAGAGTAAGTCACAATCTCAAAGCATTTTTTTTTATACTTTGCTGTTCATACTTTGCATGTGTCTGTGTGCGTGTTGACTTCACTTTAGCCTACTGAAGATTAACAAGCTTTGACTTTGGAATCAGTAACTGTGTGTGTGTGTGTTTGTTCACCAGCCATTTTCTCAAATCTCGCGAGGGGGGTTAGAGGAATGTCAAGAGTTCAGTGTGATGACACAGTCTGATCTCTCACTGTGCTAGAACATTAACCCCTCACATGCCCCATGCAACAGGTGTGGGGATTCTCTTTAAATGAAAGAATGTTTCTTTTCAGTTTTAACTTTGTGAAATATTACTGGCTAATATAATTTGTTTCAGCTTTTGTTCACATGTCAGGTCATTTTTTCTTGTCGTGGTCAGACAGTTTTTGATTAGTTAGATTAGGGTTTCAAGTTTCTGATTAGCTAGAGGATTAGGACTGCCGGTGTTTGATTGGTTTGTCAATGATCAAAATCTGTCACAGACAGTTACTGTAGCAGTCAGCAGTTAAACGGCATATTGGTTGCCATGACTGTAAGGGGCTGTGAGCCTGGGTTTGTTAACAAAGAAATAGATATGTTCTAGAAATTTTCTTATTTTCAAACATTTCATTAGGGCAGAGATAAAGTTCAGTTTTTTCCTACTTCCTCTAGTCATCAGGATAGGTATTTTGCTCTTGTTTTTCCTGTAACTTTCATTACAGTTTTACTATGTTAACAGTTATGAAACAAAACTGAGTTTTAAGCATAGTTTAAAGTTACATAAAGCTAAACACCACTAAATTAAGTACAGGTTAATCTCATAATGTACATTGCACTTGCATAAATGAAGCAGGGGGTAAATTCTAAAAATGTAAAACATGATATGTCCTCACTTTGGTCAGCTGACAGGAAACATACATTAAAAATGTGTACACTGAGTAATGGATGTTGAATGTATATGGTCGTGTGTAACTGTGTCTGTTTAGGAGGTTGCTTCTGGTGTGCTCTATATGGGTCATTAATAGCTGCCATGTTTAATGGGTTTAAGAAACATGCTATACATCAGGCCTTTCCTCATTAATTCTCTCCCCGTCTCTCTCATTCCCTCCAGCTCTATCTGCTATACACCACATTAGTCTGCAGGTCTAGTCCTAATTATGGACTCTAAACTCTCCCTCTCTGGTCCTGACAGTGTAATTCATTTTCACCTAAGCAGAACACAGACTTTAGGTTGTAGGTATGGAAATCATTGTGCATTATGCTGTTTTTAAGAGCTGTGGAGGAAAGTGAAAAAACTTCACATTTTTCACACACCAATGTCATATCAAACCAGGGTTTCATGGAAGTAAAGTAACATTGAGGAAATATGAAAGAAAATATGTGGATGTTTATTTTTATTGAAAAAGGAACATATTCTTAAATTTATTTTACTTTTTATTTAAAAATGTAAGCTGTGTCATATAAATTTTATCTTGTTACTGGCTGTTTTTTTTTGTTGGCTGTTATTTTGTTGGCTGTTGCTGAGGCGTTGCTATGTGGATTGTTTTCAGCCTCATTCTTTGCATTTGCCAGCATTTACAGGGTGCTTGCTAGGGCATTGTCAAGGGCTCAGTAATATGTACATATGGCAGAATCCTTTGGTGCAACTGTAATGTTTGCTTGTCAGGTGAAAACTACAGTTGTTCAGAACTGGAATTTTGTCACATAGTAAGACAAAATAATATATTTATATTTTTTGTATTTATATATAACAATTCCATGTTAGCTAAATGGTTAACATTCTTCATTGTAGTTACAGCCTTAAAATATTCCTGAAAATGGGCATAATATAGGCAGTCTGACATTGGGCAGGGTTGTAAATAATTAGTGTAGGTGGACTGAGAAAAAGGCTGAACTCTCTCTCTCTCTCTCTGCAAAGAACTCCTCCCAATTTCTTGGTGCTGCAATTTCTAATTTACATGTTAACTGTTTAGTTGCCATGGTGTGGAGGTGGTTTGTGTCACGTGACCATCACAGCATGCACATATTTTTTTCCTTCTTGTGGCATCCATTTTTGTTTTTCCCTGTTCCCTGTTCCTCCTCTACATTATTTACCATTGGCTGCGCGTACACACAAAACTACATTTGGCACAGAAAAATGAAAGAATTTGACCGTGTCAAAACCTGTAAAGGTTTTAAGGAATGCGCTTGTAACACTTTGCCATTGCCACATCCCCTACACAACTGGCATTTTTCAAGGTTTTGTGTGGATGAAACAGGTCTGCTATTGTCCACTGAATAATTTCTTGATAGCTCTATTAAATAAATTTAGACATATGCATTAGGATGTTTATCAGAGTGTCAGTTTGAGTTGTTTCCAGCAGTCCAAACTTCAAGGTCTTGTTATCTCTCTCTTTCATACTCTCTTCTTTTTGTCTCTCTGTCATACACACAGACAGACACACACACACACACACACACACACTTACACAAACAAACACTTTTTTTTTAAACCAAGGGTTAGTGTGAAGGTTTTTTCCTAGTGCACTAGAGAAATACACGCATACATAGCAATGTGCAACCTGAGAGTTTAAGGAAGAGTTTAACACAGGATGAGCTGTGAATTGTTTTGGTTCCTTGTCTTAATTTAACTTTGCAGAAGTTGCTGTTTCTTCAGTCTCGGGGCTGGGCCTCACCGCTGCTTATCCTCTGCTACTGCTAAGATTCTTACACTAAGCTGACCCACTTTTGTGCATGTCGGTGTGCACAAACTCACACGCCACAGTTAACACCTACAGAACTGTATGTATTTCTTTATCTGTAGGGACAGTTTTACATAATGTGGATTTTTATTTCAGTTTTGGTGTGTCTGTGTGATTGTGTGTCTGTGTGTGCGTCTGTGTCTGTGCGTGTGTTTGTCTGATGGCACCCTCGGTGGTTTTTACAGTGTGCATGGAGAGCACATGGCCAGTGTGTCTCACTCAAGGCACAGCCTCATTTCCCCCCTTCTATTTTGTCACTTCCTGTGTGGCAGTCCAGCAGTATAGTGAAATTATGCCACCTGCCCTGTCTTGTGAGTTTTAAAGCTGTGTGTGTTATAGGGGGACTGTGTCTTATACCTTATTCAAAAAATTATAATTCATTGTAATTTTATTTGTTTTGATGTGTGTAAAGCTTTTTTTACACTAATTGGCTGTATGTATGTGAAGGTATATAAATGTTCTTGGAAAGTTGTCTTAATTATTGCCATTGTGCCTGTTTGGAATTTCCAGCTTGAGAAATTCAGTATTTTTGGGGTTAAGTTGTGAAAGTTAATGTAATAACAGCTAGCACCCTCTGCTGGACCTTCTGTTTTACAATGAGCTAAAGGGAGAGAGTGAGTGAGCGAGGGAGAGAGAGAGAGAAAAACGAGTCTGGATTTTAACGACATCTCTAATATTCATGCTGATGCGTTTTGCTGCTTTGTACTTTCATTTCTTGCTGCTTTGCCCGCGTCTCCCACTCACCGCACACACCCGAGCCTGAGAGAGGGGAGGGGAACAAGGGGAAAGGAAGGAAAGAAAACAAGTGGAATTAAGGAAAACAAGCTACACAGCGTCCAACTGAGCAAGTACAAAAACCTTTTGTGTTACAAAGGAGTAGCAATCCTACCTACCTTGGTCTGGGATGTGAAAGAAGAAAGAGGAACAAGAAGTCTGTCTGCGTTTAGCCTGAGCGTGTGCAAGAGAACGAGAAAGCGAAAGGCAGGAGACCGAGCGCAGTTGTTCTCGGACGTACGGAGAGAATCAATGAGAAAGAGGGAGAGCGAGGGAAACGATTAGAGCTGAGCGCAGCAGAATGAGAGAATCCCGGACGAGTGTTACTGCTTTACAGGTCTCTTCCTCATTCCCTCATTTTCCGTGAAACGCGGCTCCATGCAGCCCGGCGAGGGGAGGAGAAGTAGGTGAACAGGGCTTCTTTAGCCACAGACTTGCCAGGGGAGGGAGGGAAAGTGAGAGAGTGAGAGAGAGAGAGCGATAGAGAGGAAGGAGGGAGGGAGCGTGGGGGGTGGAGAGAAATAAACGACGAAAAGGCAAGGCTTTTGTTGGCGGTTGGAGAGAGGGAAGAGGGGGAAGAAGAAAAGAAAAAACATGTCTACAGTGAAGAGGCCGAGAGGACGGGTGAGTGAGTGCATGTGTGTATGGGGGGCGGGGGTGGGTGGGTGGAGAGAGAAAGGGGGGTGGAGGTGGGGGAAGGGGGCAGGCAGGAACTGAATAGCTACAGGCTCATGCGGCAGGCTACATACTCGCCGCCATCTTGTGCTAACTGCTTCTAACCCTTATTTCTCTCTCTGCCCGATTACTGTTACTTCATCTGTCTCTGTTCTGTTTTAATGATGAGCTGCAGTGATGTCAGTGTGTGCCACATGTGTGCATCAGGCATTGTATTGCAGCTCTTTGTGGATGCATGTTTGTTTTATTGCGAGTGGGCATTTGTGCATATTTTATTCTATATGCTTATGATCATGGCAGTCAGAGTGAGGAGGAAGATTTAAATCGCTGCAGTGCTGGCAGCCTGTAATTTTAGTTATTTATAGGTATGTTTCATGGCTGCAGTGTTCACGGCTGCCGTGTTTTTCCCCTCTGTCTTTCTCTTTCACATCATATTCTGTCTATTGCTCATTTTCCCACATACACATCTTCCTCTTCCCCTACATCCTCCATTCCTCTTCCTCTCCACTCCCTCCTTCAATCTTGCTTTACTCTTTCATGCCTCAAATGGATTAGTGAGAATTTTTCCATACAGCACAGTCTCATTCTCTCTTTTTGTTCTGCACCTCATGTTTATCCACCAAATGAGTTAGTGTTTATAACCCTCCCCACTCTCTTCTCTATTGTTTCATTCTTTCCAGATAATTCCCTTAATTTAGCCATCAGGAAAACACACTGGGCTTGCCGATGTGATTGTTTTTACGTTGGTCTGTATTTTTTAAAGCTGCTCAACAAAGCTTTATAGCATGACTATACAGGAGTATTTGAATGTTTGAATTTGGCAATGTCATATTTCTAAATAGCAGGAGAATGAATCAAACCAAGTTTAAGGAAGAGTATCTTTAAGCGAGAGAGAGAGAGAAAGAAAAGATAGAAATATCTAAAATAGAGCCTCCGCTTATTAACCATACCAGCATGAATAATAAAAGTTGGCATGTCTCAGCCTGCTATATGATCATACAGTAAATTATACATGACAGTCTTTATTTCATGGGGTGAGGGGTGGATAATGTGAATACTCTACACTAGGCCTTAGACTATAGTCACAACTGACCTTTGATCAGTACCACTCAAATGAACAGTAACCTATTATTATTGTATGACATCTGTCAACCTTAAATGTACTTTAACTAGTGCTGTAACTGTGACTGTGTGTGTATATGGCCACAATCTTGTGTTGCATTTGTCCATAGAGGCTTCCAAATCTTCATCTGTTGGTTGGCCACAGAGAGTATTATGAAAGCCAGGCATTAGGAACATTGATGATGCAGCAGTTCAAAGATGGAGGATTTCCCATGTTGTCATTCAGAATGTGTGGGTGGACCCAGGCTTGACATGCTGTGCTAAAACCTCGCTGTTGCACTGCTCTGTGGAAATCATCTAGAATCAGATGAGATGGGATCTGCAGAGATTTCTCTATCTCAGACTTTCTGTTCAGTTTAGTGTTGTGGAGTGTGGTTTGAGCATGATATATCTGTATCTATCTATCCATCTATCAATCCATCTATATATCTATATATATAAATATATATATACTAACATAACGCACCACTAAAGCTGTTCATCCTGCTATATATAGAAACCTTACAGTATATTCCTGTGCTCCAAAAGTCATACGATAGCTGGTGAAGAGTTTTTCCATATTATTTTTGCAAATTGTAATGCAGCTCTCATATGAAATATGTTCAGCTTTAATGTCAGCAGAATCAGACATTATTGATCCTAGTGTGTCTCATGACTAAGCATATTGACGTCAGACCTGCAGCACAGACATGTTTGATTTAACAGCTGCAATAATAAATGACTTAAATTTCAGTCTGTTCATCACACAGCTAGGTTAAATGAGCCTTGAAATAAACGCAAGAATGTGTACATATGTACACAAGGAGTACTTTTATAGAGTTTTTAAAAATAGTCAAACACCCATCAAGTGGAGAAATCTGTGCGCAGTTTTCTTACATTAGGTTTGTGGGCATAATTTTAAAAGGCAGTGTTCTGGAGTGGGAACTTATAGATGAATTTAGCAAAACTGCTAAACATCTCTGCACCTATTACAGTATTTAATTATATAAAGTGTAATGTTATGACTGTCGAATTCAAGCCTTCTCACTGACCTTCAGAATAGTCACGGTGTCATTGTTATTCTAATGTGTGTATTGTACAACATGGGTTTACCATATGGAATTACAGAATCCCGAAATGGAAACATATCTGCTGGCTTCCTGTATAGTCCTGCCTACATAACTCCAGATGAATCCAGTTCTGTGCCACTTGCTGTCCATTCACAGATAGTCAGCAAAGTTAATTTTGTACACTCTGTTAAGGTTTTAACATCTGTTTTTTCCTTTCTCGTCACAGCCTCCAAAGAACACTAATGGTTCCAGCAGCCAGGTGCGGGTTCTCAGCCCAGCGGTGAAGAGCAGCTCCTCCTCTTCCTCTTCGTCGTCCTCTTACGAGTCCGTGTTGGAGAAACGCTTGCAGAAACGACAGCAGATGGATTCACCCCTACCGGATGATAAACAACAGAAGGCCAATCGAATCATCTCAGAGGCCATCGCTAAAGCACGGGAGAGAGGAGAGAAAAATATCCCACGTGTCATGAGTCCTGAAAGCTTCCCGTCTTCATCGTCGCAGCACCACAGTCACAGGATGGGTGGCAAATCCAAAGCCAAGAATAAGAGTTCCAAGAATGCCCGGATCGTGTCGTCCTCCAAGCCCAAACAAAAGGCTCAAATTGGGTAAGACTGCTGTGAAACTCTGGAATCAGTAAGAGAAAGTGCAGTGCTGACGTACAGTGTTTTGATATGATTTTGATGATTTCTTTTCTTTGAAGTGTTAAGTGTTCTTCAGGGTGTGAGAGCCCTAAACATCAAGTTAAATTAGCAAAGCTATCATTCTGTTGTTTAGCATCTCACAGGTATACAATAATAAAGTTATTCTTATGGTAATGTGAAATACACTGGAGCAAGGTGAACAGGTGTAAGTATTATAGATGTTGCTATACTACGTATCTTAGCACGGCTGAAATGCTGCATTGACCAATCAGCATACAGGACTAGTGCTGTCCTCTTTATAAAAATAATTATAGCACTGCCAACATGACAAGTGCAGATGCTTTATACAAATACACCAACGAACAGATGGAAAGGAAGAGGAGGAAAAACACAAGACTTTCTTAAATTAATTCTTGATCAAATAGACTTAACAACCTGTTTTAAAATGGCAGTATAATAGCTACAGAACCAGATGATCTGGCTTTCATTAGAAATTTACAGATAATTATATTATGGTGAAAACTCTTGTTAAAGTTTATCTTGAATCATTAGTCAACAATTAAAGCTTTCTTAAGTGTAAATGAAAAATTAGCCTGTTTTTTTGTAACTCACAAACATAGCAAAGGAACAAACTGGAGCTTAACATCATCTGTTGTTCTCCATCCTTAGTGTTGTTTACAAGACGTGCTGCCTATGTAACAACAGTACACATGCAGACAGTCCCTTCTGGAAAGGTTTAATAGATCATAAGGCTAAACCGAACATTAAGAGCTTTATCGTCACGTCATGTGATCCGTGTTAATATAAGACTGAATGGAAGAATGTGAGCTTTCTAGGTCAAATGCATTATGTAAAGGCCATCGCAAAGTTTGTGGCACCCTGTTGTGTGGCTCATTTAGTGCTAATGTTCCGACTCCATGCTGCTTTTTCCTAAGATGATACCACACCCTCCCCCAGTTCATCGTTCATCAGCATGAAAATGTTTAGCATTCCCACTGAGCTTGTAAAAGCAGTGTGTTGAATTTCCTCCACGTCTTGTTCATCGTGCTTAATGGATTAACAGTTTAACTGACCCAAATACTTCTGCAGTAAAGGCAAGACAAACAGGATGTGTGTGTTCAGACATAATGCTTCACTGAAGCATTTCTTTGCTCTTAAAATCTGTCTGGAATTCTGTATATTCCAAATATTCTGTAGTGCAAAATATTCAGCACTCATGGTCGAAGGAAGCTGGTGTTGACCGCCTTTAGAAAATGGATAGTTGTCTCTCAATGAGTGTCTCTCATTTCAGATTGGACGAGCTGTGCTCGAAGCTGTTGTAAAATGCAAATAATTGTGCTCTGGTGGCCACGCGATCTTTATTAATGTGCCATGTTGTGTTGCATGGTAACCACAAACAGACTACAGTTAGGACAATGATTTACATTACTTAGCAGTAGAAATTTTTATTTTTTTTAGATATTTATTAATAATACATGTAACTGTTTATTAAACATTAAGAGTCTTTTCTCATAGCTTTGTTGTCTCTGTTTTATAGCAATTAGCCACTTGAGTGTAGTTGAAGGGTTACCACTTCACATTTTGTGTAAGAACAGTCTTTATCCATGCTTATTATTTTACTCTACGCTGATCTGCAAATATTCAAAAACAAAAGAGAGAGGTTTGCATGTTTAATTGTATGTTGCTTGCATTATGCTACAGGGCCTCTTTCATCCTGTAAAGTGCTTTTGAAGAGGATACCCATCTGGTTTGGCAACCTTTTATCAAGCTTGTTTTGCAGCGTAAGTGGTGTGAGCAGGACGTTGTTGCCTGACGTCACTCAGCTGACAGTGTAATGTGCTGCATTCTTTCTGCTCTGGCCTGAGAGATGTCTGCTGAGGGCTGAGCGTCACATAGTAACTGGTGATGTCATTAAAATTCCAGTTCACTACAGAATCAATGAATCATTGTAATGCTCTGTTCATCCGACCTCAGCAGAGCAGGGGGCAAGTGACGTGTTCATTTGATAGGTTAATCGTGACTGTGTGACTAATTATTACGTCACAAGGGCATACAAGTGCCTGCCTACTTGCTACCCTCCATACTAAAGGTCTGTCTACAAGTCCCTGAGGGTGTATGGGTTATGAAAGAGTGCATCTGGGACATATTAACCTTTCATACATTGGCCAAAATATTATAAGCAGAAGTGATGTTACTTGCAGGATTAAACCATTCTTACAGATTTAGTTTAAAGTGAATTTAAAGTACAATTAATCCCTTCATTGACTGCCAACTTCTGTAGTGCGTAGTAGTGCAGTAGGTAAAGTAATCCATTCCCATTGGTCAGGAACTTGAGCTGTTTTCTTAACTACCTCAGATATTTCAATAACATAATGTGTAGTGTGGAATGTTTGAGAAAGGAGTCAAGGTAGCAGAATACACAAACTGATGTCAAGGCTCATTTATGTCATGCAAATCCGGATAATTTTCTTTTGTTATGTAAGGTATGAACATTATTCAAATTTCAGTTCATTTTTATGAAAGTTTTAAGTGTTGGTGTCAAGACCAGGACATGATTTATAAGAGACAGCAGGACAGAGAAAGACTGCAGTCAGTCACACACATTTCCAAGTCTGCTAGAGATGAATGGATGTAGGATATATTTCAGAGACTTTAAAAGGCAATAAGATGGACCACTCATAATAAAATGAATGAGATGAATCAGTATGTTGGCTGTAGGAGTGAAAGTTCTGCCTTACAGTTAAGAGAGCCATCTCTTTTTTTTAAACATGCAGGCACGTTAGCTTAAACTTGCCTGAACGAGCCTTTAGCATTTTGAGCTACGTAAGCACAAATTATATCTTTGTTGGCACATGTTGATATGTTGCTGATATGACGTATGTTATTAAAGCACTGAAGTATGTTATTAAAACATTGGAGTATGTTATTAGTAGGCAGTCTTTCCCTATTTAAGCAGATACTGTAATTGCTGCACTGGAATGACTGGAAAAAGTTGCTGGGGGGAAAATGTCACCAAGTTAACTGACTTACTCTAAAGAAACGTGTGTATGTGTGTGTGAGACCTAGAAAAAAATGAGCGTGTGTGCATGTATGTAGCCTAGGTAACAACCCTGAAATATTAATGCAGCCTTGAGCTTTCTGCGTCTTCTGCTAAAAACCTTCTGCACTCATCCAGTATGTGTGTGTTTGTTTGTGTTTTTCTGTGATTCATATGACCTTTAAATAATTATGCATTAGCTAAATGCAGTGCTAAATTTTATTACAAAAAAACACCTACATCCTCATGCTTTAAACATTTTACAAACCCAGCAGTCAAACATACAGTGACAACTATAGTGAATAAAAAAACATTGTTCCAGTTACATTTGTGTCATACAAGAATACTACATTACTACTAGAAAATTGTAGTTACTGAATTCATTTTGTTTGTCTGTGAGGTGATATCACTGAGCTGGAAGAAATTTCTATCATGGTTCTGTGTCTGAAGAATGCCTGGATGCTGTGATTAAAATAACATCGTATTTAAAGTTCTGAAAGGTTATCATTGATAGACAGAATCAAGGCCACAGATCTCAGCTGGGCAAAACTCTGCCATAAGCAAACTTAGCTTTCAAAGCAACTCTAAGCATTTAACATCAAAACGTCCCTCAAAAGTTAGGAATGGCATGAGAGTGCCATCTTTCATTATTTTATTTTAGATTCCTTAATATTTATTTATTTCTTTTAAATCATTCTTCTATAAAAGACATGGAAGAAAGGCCATGAGTTTCATCAAGAATGTATGACTTTATATCTTTACCTTCTCAGAATTTTTTCTTAAATTGTGTAAATGCTGTTTAATTCATGTTCATATTTGCTTTGATATTTAAAACTCTTATTAGTTGAAAGTGAATGGGACATGTCCCTGTGTGGATTCTTCATTCAGCCACACAGCCTTACAGAGCAAAAGACTTGAACACAGAAGAAATACTTACTTTCAATAGAAATTACCTCCACTAGCTGTTCTGGCCAGTTATCTGGTGGCTTTTTTAGGAATTAAAAAGTAATGTGTGGTTTAAATTGCACTGACTCTTGCTGACATTTGTGAATCTAAATAAAATTGTGACTGTTGTGAATCTTCTATAAACATTTACCTCAGTCAGTGTAGCCTTTAACATCAGAAGATTCTGGAATGTTTTTTCTTCCTTGTCTTGTTTTGTGATTATAGAGCTTCATGCGGCGATTCCTGGCATTAAAACAAAATCTATAGAAATAATGTAGCTATCTTGTGGTAAACAGTATAGATCAATGAGCCTTATGCTAGTTTTATATGAAAGTGTGTATGTGTGCCTCTAAATAAAAAGACCTTTAGGGTGTTCAACTGATTCATCTTACATCCACTCACACAGGTGGGCTCTGTTTAGCTCTGTCTGTATACACACATACACACACACACAGGAGCTTGGAAAAGCCCACCCCTGGTTTCACAGCTGCTGTGGTGTGGGAGAAGTAGAGCTCATGTGTCACTCACAGGATACAGAGTTTCTGCTTCCACCCACGCTGCCAGCTTCACTCTAATCAGGTTGCTAGGCAACCAGAAAGTCACGTTGTCCCGACTAGTGAAGTGTAACATAATCCGAATAAAAGAAACCCAGGAAGTGTGAGTGAGGGTTTGTGTTTGCATAGACACAGCAGATGTGAAATAGTTCGCTGATCTCCTCAGCGGGGCTGTACAGTCAGAACTTTGTTCCTGACACAGATCTGAAAAGATTGACAGTTACTGTCCAGTTTTTACTGTCATTGAAGGAGACTTTTTTTAACTTGGCTGTTTCTCAACACGTGTTGAGGAATGCTTACAATAAATGACATTTACAGATGTGGTTGACCAGCAAGAGACTAAGGTGTGTTTATTTTGCCCATCATGTGGTCTTTTATTTGTGACCATATTACATGGCTTTTCTTAGAAAGTGTTTAAAATAGCATTGCTTAATGTTGACATTTCTAATGAATTTGTGCTGTAGGGAGGCCTTTAGAAAACAACTTTGGATTTGTGAACATTTGATATGTACGTCTGTGGGACACTGTGCAAAGGCAAGTATCACTGTGATTTACAGATACTCAGTGCAGGGTTTTACTATGTGTTGTACTCGTATAGGTCCAGAGTAAGTTTTCACAAACACCACATCTCATATGTTCTTGTTAATCATCAAAAGGTTCAAAACCGGACGTTAATGTGTGTACGTTTAAATGGTCTTTTTTATATTAAACATTCATAAAACATTCATAGGAGAACATAGTTTCTCTTAATTGTAGCAGTGCATATAAAAAAACTTTGTGTTCTCACTTTAATAGGAAAATTATTATAAAATTTGGAAAGAAGAAACGGAAGAAGGCGGAATCCTCAGAAGAACTGTCTGATGATGACAGACCCTCACGACGATCCTCTAAAGATGACGATTTGGTGAGCTGTCCTCTAAGACACATCTATGTACAGTGATATTATGAAACAAGAAAATCATGTGTAAGAAGGTGTTTGTAAAGCAGGTCACACAAAACATACATTGCTGTAAGTTTGTATGTTTGTACATTAGGCACATTATGCTGTACATTCTTTAAATTGGTATTAATTGAAAGGCACAGTTACTCCTGGTTTGGAATATGTCACTTACACACAGGACAGAACTCAGTGTGTTTTCAGGATGTTTTTGCTCACTAGCTTTGAGCTTAAACAGTAACAGACTTCATTGCATTCCACAACATGGAAAACGGGCGTACACAATGGCGGCAAGATCACAAGCAGAGTTTGCAGTGTATTATGTTACACATACATTGTCCTCCACTGTGCTGTGCCTTTCTCCTGAACATTTACATTTAGCAGAAGCTTTTGTTTAAAGTGACTTACAAAGTAAGGAAAACAAAGAAGCGATAAATCACAAGATAACAATACGCATAGCCATACAAGATACAAATTTCCCAGTACGTGTGTGGGTTCCTTTTGAGAAAAAAGAAAAAAAAAGTTAGTTTTTTTTTACAATTTGACTGTTAGGGTGGTCTCTAGAATATTTATAGAGAGAGAGAGAGAGAGAGAGAGAGAGACTCAATGAATCCTCAATGAATTCCCTGTATTTTTTACTAAAATGACTCACCTCTTATTCTCCCCAACCATGATACCTTCCTTAGCTATAATAATCCTCTTTCAATACCCCTGTGTTAATTACAGCAGTGTGCTTATGATGACTCACACAGAGATGAGGCTACAGCATCCCTGATACATTCTGGGAAACACTGGGGTCTTATAGTAGAGTGATGACTTTAATTGGTCACCCTGTGATTTTATCTCACAGACATTTAGGTCATGTTATATTTGGGAAGACACACACACCTATGCACAGCTCTATACTAATTTATTAAAGGGCCCCTATCTCGTCAAATCATATCTGATTTGCTGAGTAAAAAAACGTGTGTGGGTGTGTGTGTGCACAGCGATTCTAGTATTAGTAGAATACAAACTCATATACCCTGTATACTTCTTTGCATGAACAGAGCTATACAATTCAATCACTGACAAAAGGTAGGGTTAAGGGATACAGTTTGTACATTATCCTCTAAAAGCATAGAAACTTAACGTGTGTGTTTGTGTGTGTGTGTTTACAGAAGCGACGATCGAATCGGAAGATCAAGAGGAAGAAGTATGAGGAAGATGGGGAGGCTCGTCTGTCTGATGAAGAAATGAAGGTCATTGTCAAAGCGAAGAAGAGCAACTCCCATGTTCACAAACAGCCTGCAGTTCAACTCTTTGTGGTAAGGATGTACAATTTCACTGCAGTTAGTGGCATACAGATTTGTCAGGGTGTATCATAGCATACAGATCTCATACAATAAGACCAATGGATCCTATGAGTGAGTGGCTGTATTCAAGTTGGCCTTAACAATGTAGCTAAAGAAATAAAGTCTTAGCTGGCTGAGAGTGTTTAAAATCTGCACAGATTTCTATAATAGTTTTGATGACACCTCATATTTCGAGTTTTGAATTTATTCAATGACAATGACAGTTTGAATTGATTTACGGAAATGATTTAATGTCACTTTTGCTCTCAAAGTTCAAATCAGATGCTAATAGTATGTTCTACCGAGACATAAAAGAATTGTGTACATAGTCTGTTTAGACAGTTTTCACAATCTTAAACAGTTTATACTGTTAGCAAAATCATTAAAATAAGTGAAATATACTGTAAAATATTGTGAACTATCTTTATACAGTATATTTACTCAGCACTTTAAATAATGTGGTATTAAGAATTGTTCTGATTTTTGTATTGTTTGCATTCATAGGACAACCCTACTGAGGAAGATGCAGCTGTGGTTGATAAAATCATGGCATCTCGCTTGGTGAAAAAAGAGGTATTTAATTCACTGTGTCATTCATGGTGTTTGATCTTGGAGCTCATGTCATTTTATTAGTGAATTATGGGGTGGAATAATGAGATCAAATAGAAAAGACAATTAAGCATATTTAATCAGTTTTTAAGATGTGTATGAATACTGATTACTTTAGTGTGTCAATATCTAAGCATTCTTGCCATTCAGCATCTAATTTGCATAAAGTTTCGCACAGTGCTGTATATAGTGAAACAAAGATGCTTGCTCTACATTTCTGCCTAGAGCATCTAGATGTGCACTTTTTCTTGGACAAGTGAGTATAAATGAACTTGTGTATTGTTTTCACTATTCTTTTAACAGGTTTCTCCTGGTGTGGTAGTGGAAGTTGAGGAATACTATGTCAAATACAAAAACTAGTAAGTTAATTGTGCTTTACAGCTTTTAAAGCTGTGAAATATTATGTTTTCATCGTATTTTCATCACTGCTAATAATCAAAAGAAGCTAAGAGAGCAATTTACTCTGAGAGTATGCATGAGTTGATGAGCATGCATAATCAAGTGTGTGTGTGTGTGTGTGTGTGGGGGG
>JBAJNP010004008.1:22681-35799 GCA_036877545.1 Yasuhikotakia modesta
ATTCAGTAATTATGTAAATGTGTGTGTGTTCTAGCTCGTATCTTCACTGTGAGTGGGCGACGGAGCAACAGTTAGTGAAAGACAAGAGAATCCAGCAGAAAATCAAGCGCTTCAGGATCAAGCAGGCACAGAGGGCACACTTCTTCGCTGATGTAAGGATGCCTGTATCTTTGTAATTAATACAAGCTGTAGTCCAAAAACATAATTTTGTTTGATTCCATGCTAGTTAAATGACAATCTCTGGTCATTTAACTATTTAAATCAGAATTATCAGAATTATTCTGATAATTATACTTTATTGTATAGTCAGAATTATTTTATTGTTAAAGGAGTAGTTTTTCATGAACAATATTTATTGACATGTTTGGTGATATTTATTGACATGGGTAAAATAGACTGTGTGTATGTTTAAGATTGAGGAGGAACCATTCAATCCTGACTATGTAGAAGTAGACAGAGTGCTGGAGGTCTCGTACTGTGAGGACAAGGACACTGGAGAGGTATTAATGTTAAATGTTTAGCAAATGAGTGTGTGTGTAGTTTCTGAAAGGATGGTGTAGCTTTGTTCTTGAGAGTAGTGCATTTATCTGTAAATCTCAGCATCCGCATGTATGTGTGTGTAGCCGGTGGTGTATTACCTGGTGAAGTGGTGCTCATTGCCGTATGAAGACAGCACTTGGGAACTAATGGAAGATGTAGACCAGACGAAGATTGAAGAATTCAAGCAGCTGCAGGCAGCAAAACCAAACACCAACAGAGTGGTAAGACCTCTCTCTCTCCCTCTCTCTCATCCAGATCAGTTATACCATTCCATTGGCTTAAGTAGTATTGGCAAGACATTTAGCTGTTCCTTCTGTCTCAGGAACGTCCTCCGGCGGGTCACTGGAAGAAGCTGGAGCAATCACGAGAGTATTGTAATGGAAACTGTCTCAGGGATTACCAGCTGGAGGGGGTCAACTGGCTGCTCTTCAACTGGTACAACAGGTGAGTAAAGCTACTGAATTAGCTGTGGCCTTCATTCATTTGATTCATTTTAATTTTTTGGATGAAATAGGCTGCTGAAAGTAGCCCAAGTTTATGTCAATATAAGAAAGAATGAACTGGCAAACTTGACACAATGGTTCAGGCTTAAGGGGATAAATCTGCTTTTATTAACTGTCACTTACACACAGGGCAGATGTTTTTGCTCGCTAGCTTTGAGCTTAAACAGTAACAGGCTTCATTGCCAACATCTTCAGAAATATTATTTATGTTCAAGTTTATTGAGGAAATAGTTTTAATAATGTTCAGCAGTGGTGAAGATCTGGAGTTTGAGGATCTGTTGGTGGTTGCAGTAGTCAAAGCTTCTCTTCATTTGCAGACGTAACTGTATTCTGGCTGATGAGATGGGTTTGGGTAAGACCATCCAGTCCATCACGTTTCTGGATGAGATCTATCGCACAGGGATCAAGGGGCCATTTCTCATCATTGCTCCACTCTCCACCATCACCAACTGGGAGAGAGAGTTCAGAACCTGGACGTACCTCAACGTCATTGTCTACCACGGCAGTGTGGTCAGCAGGCAGATGCTCCAGCAGTATGAGATGTACTTCAGAGATGCTCAGGTGAGCTAATTGATCCTGTCTGCTGGAATTCAAAGCTTTCAATTGGTCACCTTTGAGTTTTATGTTTGGTAAAGGAGAGAGGTAATTAAAGCATCTCTAGGGACTTGATACCAATGTGAGTATCAGTGTAATTTCATCTTTGTGATACCAGTTTTGACTACATCAGATATGTTTATGGTACATTAATCTAAACAATAGATCCAAATAAAACAATGGAAAATGTACAGTGTGCAAACTGAGTCAACATAAAGTATTAACTTATAATCTTGGTACAGTTATCTGTACCTTTGACATAGGTTGTTGTTATTATAGTAGATACAGTAATGATTAATGTATGTAAGTGATAAATTATTGTATAATATTCTAACATGTAATATGCAAAACCTCAGGAAAATGTTTGTAGTCATTCATTCTGTCTCTCTCTCACACACACACACACACACAGCGTCGTGTGATAAGAGGGGCTTACCGGTTTCAGGCGGTTATTACCACGTTCGAGATGATTTTGGGAGGCTGTCCAGAACTTAATGCAATAGACTGGCGGTGTGTCATCATTGATGAAGCTCATCGACTCAAAAATAAGAACTGCAAACTACTGGAGGGCTTCAAACTTATGAGTCTGGTACAGATCATCTGTTAAATACATCATATATGTTAAATGTCACCTAATCATTTTAATAGGCAACATATTACCCCCTCTTACTGAATTGGTCTGATCTGTTTACTGTTAGGAACATAAGGTGTTGTTGACGGGCACACCTCTACAGAACACAGTGGAGGAACTCTTCAGTCTGCTGCACTTCTTGGAGCCAACACGCTTTCCTTCTGAAAACACCTTCATGCAGGAATTTGGAGACCTCAAGACTGAGGAGCAGGTACAAGATCAGAATCTGTCTTCAGACATGAGCTAAATATGGAAACGACCTCCTTTTGGGAACCTGATGTCAATTCGAAAGTAATGTTAAAAATTCAGAAGAGGGCTCTTTTAAAACTTTTTTTTGAGTTAGAGTTAATCTGTAGTTATAATTAGCCTTAAGTAAAACAATAGCAGTCTACGGTATGTCCTCATTTATGGGGCACAGTAAATGTGTGTGTGTGCCTGTTGACAAACTAGCTCTAAAGAAACTGACTCCGCTACGCATGTGTGCCTAGGTCCAGAAACTCCAGGCCATTCTAAAACCTATGATGCTTCGTCGTCTCAAGGAAGATGTGGAGAAGAAGTTGGCCCCAAAGGAGGAGACCATCATCGAAGTGGAACTCACCAACATCCAGAAGAAATATTACCGCGCCATACTGGAGAAGAACTTTTCATTCTTGGCTAAAGGTGCAGGCCAATCTAATGTCCCCAATCTGCTCAACACCATGATGGAACTACGGAAATGCTGTAACCATCCCTACCTCATCAAAGGTCCAGACACGCAAACCCCTGCAGCAGCCCAAACATAGACACCTACTTTAACACATCCTAACCAGTCTCTCACTCTCTTTTTCTCACATCCAGGAGCTGAAGAAAAGATCTTGGAGGACTTTAAAGAGGTCTACAACCCCTCAGCAGTAGATTTCCACCTGCAGGCCATGATTCAATCTGCAGGTAAACTCGTTCTCATCGACAAGCTGCTGCCCAAGATGAAGGCAGGTGGACACAAAGTTCTCATCTTCTCCCAGATGGTGCGTTGCCTCGACATCCTGGAAGACTACCTCATCCAGAGAAGGTGGGAATCAGTACAAAGTTCTGCAGCACAGTAGGAAAACTATTAAGATATTGTAAATTCTTAGGGCTTGTAGGAGGATATGTTTTTCATTTTGTATGACTCTTGTTGAGTTTCCGTGGAGTTCAGAGGGTTTATTTAAATTTTTCACCTTGCCCCTTTACTGTATTGGCTTCAGATGTATTGCAGAGGTTAGATACAGTTTTAACAAGCGGTCTAGTCTGTTTGCTGGCACGTGTTCAATACCACAGTATGCTTACCCTTACCCTGGTTTATGTTGTTTTCACATGTTTCTTATCTCTGTGTAGAGCTCTTTGCTGTTTAAACTCTTTTGCACCAGTAACATCATATGACAGTTCTATGCATGTTTTTCTTAATCTTCTCTATGGCTAGTAATTAAGATTATTTTATTACATAGAAAATTAAGTTTTTTTTTTTATTTTCAGTTTATTTTTACAATCTTGCAGTGTGTCTTGTGTTTGTGCAAGTGTGTGTGCTGGTGTGTGTTGGCTTATCCAGCTAGGGTGCAGTTAGACACAGACACTCCAGGGATCTGACAGCAGGCCCACAGCCCCAAAGGCAGCACAGCTCTGCCCAAAGTGGGTCAGAGAAAGCAGAAAGCAACAGGCAAAGAGAGGAATAAGAAAGAGAGGAAGACATGAATAGAAAAAAGAGTGAGTTAATGGGAGAGGGCAGAAATAAAAGATGTCTCTGTCCCAAATGGCACCTTCAGCTTTTGCGGCCTTGCTCCAAGTCTTGTCCTGTCAAAGAAACCATCTTGTCCTGTCAAAAATATCCAATAAGCTTTAGTTATGCTACCTGTGAACAATGATTTGATACTTGTTATTCTGTTGCAGAGAAAGAGAAATTTTCATTCTAGGGAGATTTGATTGGTTAAAATTTATGTAGTGCATCAGTCATCAATATTTTTGTTTTCCTAGAAGAAAAATTGTACATGTGTGCATCTGCTTTTAATTACCTTTTTAATTATGTCAGTATTTAGGGAAAGCATATGGATAGCTTCATTTAATCTACTACATATACAAAAATCCACAATACTTCAGTTTTGCTTTCATGTGGTTTTAACATAATGTGTGTGGGTGTATAAAACAGTGTAAATATCACAGAGATGGGTTGCAGACTGTTAATAAAAAGCAACATAATCCTGAATCAAATCATATCTGCTTTATTCCTCTGTCTTTTTGCAGTGCTCAATAAAATACATTGATTTGTAATACAAACTGACCTTTTCCAGATATCTCTATGAGCGGATAGACGGGCGTGTACGTGGAAACCTTCGTCAAGCAGCAATAGATCGCTTCAGTAAACCCGACTCAGATCGTTTTGTCTTCCTGCTGTGTACACGAGCGGGTGGGCTGGGAATTAACCTTACAGCTGCAGACACCTGCATCATATTTGATTCTGACTGGAACCCACAAAACGACCTACAGGTACACACAAAAATCTGATAATACTAATATAGTTCTTTTTAATTTCTGTTCTAAACATCACTGTTTGCTCATCCATCATTCTTTAATTTGTTTGTTTCGCAGGCTCAGGCACGCTGCCATCGAATTGGTCAGGATAAAGCAGTGAAGGTATATCGACTAATCACACGTAACTCATACGAGCGAGAGATGTTCGACAGAGCCAGTCTCAAGCTGGGATTGGATAAAGCTGTACTTCAGAGCATGAGTGGGCGGGACAACAGTCTAGGAGGAGGCGGGGTAAGCCATCAAATGACAACATATTTCTTCAGGCTTGTTACTTTTTTTTCCTCATTTATTAACTCTCCCTCTGTGTATCTATAGCAGATGCAGCAGCAGCTCTCCAAAAAGGAGATTGAGGACCTTCTGCGACGTGGAGCTTATGGTGCAATTATGGATGAGGAAGATGAAGGAGCAAAATTTTGTGAAGAGGACATTGACCAAATCCTGCAGCGCAGAACCAAGACCATCACCATTGAGTCTGAGGGTCGTGGCTCCACCTTTGCCAAGGTGAGTTCTTCATTTATTAGTTCTTATTTGTCGTTTAAAATAATTGGTCATAATGGCTTTGACAATAACAATATTTGTGCTGATGTCAAGAGCTGTATTTTTTTGCAGCAAATGTTGTTTTCAGTAGATATCTGCTTAACATTATCATATTTCAGAACATTTTTACCACTTAATTACTATTACACTTTTTCAGTTTTTTGTTTTTATTTGTGCTTACAGGCTAGTTTTGTAGCTTCAGGGAACAGAACAGACATCTCTCTGGATGACCCCAACTTCTGGGATAAGTGGGCCAAAAAAGCAGAGATTGATGTGGACACAGTCAATGGCCGAGTAAGTAGCACATAAACTCTTCTGTGTAAAATTAGAGTTTAACATCTGGGCAGCAAAAAACTAAACAAAAACACAGCAAAAACAAGCCTCAAAAAGTATCAAAACCATTTACAAGACATGCGTCCTATACCTATGTGTGTGAGGAGCAGACTGAACTATATATCATTTGGGTTTGGAATCACATAAGTCAGTAGGGACAATTTTCATTTTTGTGGTGAAGTATTCCTACTGTACCAGCTGCTAGGAGCCTTCCAGTTCAGAAATCTGTGTGATTTAATTTTATATCATTTTTATTATTTGGAGAACTGTTTCCACTATAACAACTGCTGAGAACAGTGCCTCAGACCTCAGAATGACTCAGAACTTTAGTTTCCATCTAGACATCTGTGTGGATATAATTGAAAGATTAAAACTGGATGATATGAAAAGCTGCTTTGAGTATTAATGGCTGATGGAAACCCCCCAGAAATTAGATTGTGAGCAGAGGCACTGCTGTAAGAGATATGGCAGGATGCTGGCTGAGATGATTGGAATTTAATATAATGCACTTTCTGAATGTGGTCACTGCTATTTAAGTGCATAGCACTGCTTTTAGAGAAGATAGGTCAGTGACCCCATTCTTAGGCTTTCTCTCTTGATGTGGTTTGGCTACAGAACAGTCTGGTGATCGACACCCCTCGAGTCAGGAAACAGACACGGCCATTCAGTGCAACTAAGGACGAACTGGCCGAGCTGTCTGAAGGGGAGAGCAGTGGAGAGGACAAGCCCAAACTTCGCCGGCCACATGACCGCCTCAACAGCTATGGCCGCACAGAGTGCTTCAGAGTGGAGAAAAATCTGCTGGTGTACGGGTGAGTAGACTGCGGGTGTAGGAATGTTCCTTTAGAATTGTGTTTTGTTACATGAACAATGTATTGAAACATTAAACATTAAAAAAAATTCTTTGAAAGTTCTAGGAATGTTCAAAACATCCAGTTTTTTCAAACACCACTTTGCAGTGGTGGCGTAGCTTAGTCAATGCAGAGATCTTCATAACATTGAAGGTGGTGACCAGAGAAGGCTTCTCCTGCTTTCTGCTGTTGTAGGTGGGGCCGCTGGAAGGACATCCTGGCCCATGGGCGCTTTAAACGACAGCTGACTGAGCGTGATGTGGAAAGTATATGTAGGGCGCTGTTAGCATACTGCCTCGTTCATTACAGAGGAGATGACAAAATCAAGAGCTTTATGTGGGATCTGATAGCTCCCACAGAGGATGGCAGGACCAAGGAGCTTGTGAACCATTTGGGTATGAACACAAAGCAATGTTAGAAATTCAATTACCTTTTCATTTTGATCCAGTCAAGGGGATAATTACAGTCTATTTATAAAGCCGGTGACATCATTTAGAGCTGGGAATGTGACTCCCGCAGGTCTGTCAACTCCAGTACCACGAGGCAGGAAAGGAAAGAAGATGAAGATCCAGTCCAGTGCATTTGATATTCAGAAGGCAGAGTGGATCAGAAAACACAACCCAGAACACATGCTGTCTGATGACGGGTACAAGAAACACTTGAAACATCACTGCAATAAGTGAGTATTGCATTGCAGGCACATAAACGTGTGTTATGTTTATGTGTACGACCTGTAATATGAACTGCAGTGTGGCTGGTGGCTTAATGAGCACAGTTCTGTTTCCTGTGTTGACATTGAAACAGGAAGTTTGGAAAGGACATCTTGAAGGGCTTGTTCATGAACTATGCCATGAACTATGATTGCCTATTTGCTGCTGTTGTTGGTTGGTTGTGGTTGGCATTAGAAGGGAGAAATATTTGATTGTAAAGTTTTTACATAAAATGTTATAAAATAAAATGTATAAAATCGTGTAGTGCAGGTCGGTATTTTAGGTTCATTTTTCCAGTATATATGAAAATAGTGTGTGGAAGAACTGTGCTGGAACGTTTTAATTTAATTCATTCTGTGAATAGATTATCGTTCACCTTGCTCATGACATAATGTGTTATGCACTTCTGCAGTTTGTATACAAATGGGCGAGATGGTGGGTTTCCTTCATGTTTACTAGTACTCTTGTTGTGATCAGATTTTTGAAATCTATGGCCAGTTGTGAAGCATAGTAACACCCTCTGCAATCAGCAGCCACATGGTAGTGTGTGACAGATATCTGCTGCTTAGGGGGAAAAGCACACGAGACAGTGATAAGGAAATCTTCCAGTTCAGATCTGTGATGTTATTCTGGTAAAACCCATTTCTCATTGCACTTTCTTCCACCTTACACACAAAAGCTGGTTCAGAGGCTAAAGATGAGAGGTTTCAGGTCATGCTCCTGGGTTCTTCTCAGTTTCATTTATAGTCAAACCTATAAATGAAACTGGTTACCATTTAGGATGGCTGTGATTATATTATATAGCCACATTTTAGTGGACTATTTAGGCTATAGTCCTTTTTGAGCTTGTGGGACATTAGCTTATAGATTCAGGCAGTAGAAAGCAGAAGATCTACATTATCTCATGCTAGAAATCAGGCTGTAGGGTTCTGCCTTAATAATTGGACTGTTCTTGGCCAGAATGTGTGTGTGGAGAGTTAATTACCGTATGGCTGGTTTTGCATTTAGGGCTCTCTGGCATTGCAGAAAATTTCCTATTGTTTATTAATCTTTCTGTTTAACACACACTCAACATGAGCAAGGACACTGCTTTCAATTTTGCCTGCGTCTGCAGGTTTACTTGGGGCTGGAATGCCAATAATATTAGGATGAGAGTATGTGTGAGATGCAGGATAAAATAAGGTAGTTAACCTAGAATTTAAAGCCCTAAACTCTTGGTAAAATTGTAATTGTGTACGGCTGATTATGTTGCTTCCTTATGATTGATTGTTTTTTTGTTTCCCTCACATTGTAAGTCACTTTGGATGAAAGCATCTGCTAAATGCTGAAATACAGCTCATCATATGAACATAGTTTCATTTCAAATTTCACACCACACACATAAATGGCACATATTTATTTGCCACCTGTAAAAGAAGGGGTTACAGAATTCACACAATGTGTATTAACAGTGCAGAAATGTATAATCGGAGTTTAGCTGAACGTAAGCACAGTCAATTCAGTACCGCTGTATCTCTGTGTGTGAGAGCATGCACTAATGAACCGCTGCCTCATGGGGGGATATGTGGGGGAGTTTGCATACAAGAGCTGTCTCTGTATTTGCTGGCCAGCATGTTTCTGTGCGCTCATCTTGTTTGTCTCTCTGCTGCAGAGTGCTGCTGAGGGTCAGAATGCTGTACTATCTCAAACAGGAGGTGATAGGAGCACAGTGCCAAAAAGTGCTGGATGGAGCAGATGCCAGGTAAGCATTAGCCTGGACCTTTTCACCTTCTTGCATCCTCTGAGATGGGAAACATCTGAGGAGGGTGTTCTGCTCATGTCAGTGCAGTGGGAGGAGAGGCAATTGCAGTCATTTTACTGTCAAGGTTTGACTGACTGTTTATGAGTAGGAGAATTTAAATTTGAGAACTCAGTTATTTCCCTTTTCTGGAATAGAACGTGCTTGTAATTTTAAGCCATATGAAAAAGCTTAAAATGTTAAAAGTAGTAAACATTGTTTATCACAGATCCACCGGTATTAGTCAGTTTAAGCCAGTTTGTACAGTAAGAGAAACATGCGCCATCTGCTGTTCTGATGAGGAAACTTCAGGGATGAACTGATCAGGATTTAACGTAGAACAACGTCAGGATTTAAAGAAACAGTGCAGACAAGAATTGTTTACTGTAAGAATTAAGAATTATTGTCTGGTTACTTTATAACATAAAGTCACCAGATATGTTTGATATAACAATCTAACTTATGTCCACAATATACTTTAGGCATTAACTTAAACCTGCTGCTTTATTTTGCATTTCATTTGATATTAGAGAACTATAGCATGACTTGACAAATCAGATGACATGAACTCACACACTGAGAGCTGTATGACTTCAGACAGCTTCCAAATAAAGTGCATGAACATCTTTTATGACACTGTTATTTTTGTTATTTCATCACTTATTTTGTAATAAGTCATCACTTATATTTTGCAATATTTATTTTCTGTGTTCCATGTTAAATATCACATGGGTTTGTCCACTGACCTTTTATAATACTAGTCTGAAAACATCCAAATAATATAGAGTTTAGCTATTTGTGTATATTATCTCCTAGTTATTTTGTCAGAATAAAGCTGCTGAAACAACTACAGTTACTAACTGAACTCATTGGCTTATCCACTTGCTGTCCAGTGAGGTGGAGATCTGGGTTCCCGAGCCGGATCATTCAGAGATGCCTGCTCTGTGGTGGGACATCCTCTCAGACAAATGTTTGCTGATAGGAGTCTTCAAGCACGGTGAATCTCATCATCTCCGATGTGCTTTATGTACTTTTCACATGGACAGATACTTTTATCTAATGGTTTCTATATGCTACAGGTTATGAGAAGTACAACACCATTCGTGCAGATCCAGCACTGTGTTTTTTGGAAAGGGTCGGGCGACCTGACGAGAAGGCCATCGCTGCTGAACAGAGAGGAAATGACTTCATGGATGGGTAAGAAACACGCACAAATGCACTACATTCATACAGGTAGAAGTTTTCATTATCAGTCTCTGTCTGCAATAGCACTCTGAGATGTTAAGCTGCATGGGTTTGTGTTATCTGTGTGTGCAGGGATGTGGATGACCCTGAGTACAAGCCTGCTCCAGCCTTGCTGAAGGATGATATGGAGGTACGCCAGTGTTGGAGAGAACTGGGCCTGATAAGACTGTTACACACACACACACTCGCTCATAAATAATATGAAATAGTGACACTGAACTGGCAAAGTATTCACTGCCTGGGTTTTTAAATGAGAATTTGGCAGGGCAGAAATTTAGCACTCAGCAAATGCCAAATGCAAAATGACTTTGAGAACACAGTTAAAGTAAAGTTAAAGGTCACCTGGTAAGTAACTTTATTAGAAACAGCAGCATGTATATGGAGACTGAAACATAGAACATGTAAAAAATCATTTTTTTTACAGTTATGTTGTATGTGAAAGGTGTAAAGCATTGAGAAATCAAGAACACAAGCTAGAAATCAAACTAGCTGTAATAGGAATGAAAATGAATTTTAAATAAAAGTTAATCAAAATGTAAAATGTATGCATGGATGTAGAATTATTTATGATCAGTTTTTTTTCCTACTGTCAGTGTTTGTTGCAGATAGTTTATTTTAGACCTGAAGGTTGGATCTGTGATTCTTGAGAAGTTTTACAGTATGTTTTAACTTGCTACTGTCTCTGTAGGATGATGCCTCTTCTCCAGGAGACTTGGTCATCACAGATACAGGTGGAGGTACAGAGACACTACAGCATTTCTCATTCCTATTTCAGAACACACTTCTTTTTGTTAAGTATTAGAATTAGGGTGTGGTTAGACAGCAGTGTGTGTTTATACAGAAGGAGGGTCTGTATTGGACGGAGGAGGTGGAAATCTGGGTGCTGTTGCAGGGATGTACTGGCCCTCGCCCTCTGCATTGACCGCCCGACTGCGACGTCTGATCACTGCATCCCAGCGCTGCACCAAGAACAGACAGATTCTTCAGATCCACCAGACGCAGCAGCAGCAGACCATGATTCCTGCCATCTTCTCTCTACCCCCCACACTCAGTGACTCGATCAATCCCAAAATGGTTGCCAAGATTGAAAGACAACAGAGGTGAGAGGTTTTAGTTGACTGAAACATCAGCTGTAGATTAAAGTTGCTCTTATTAATGCTAGGTATTATTTAGTGAGTCATTTTAGACACACAAATGACAGCACAAAATGCTTTTTATTGAATGATAAAGTGGTTCTCCACCTTATGGGAGCCACCAAGTTGTGGTCACAGTACTTTCAAAAATGAAAAACATAAACACTAACAGGTGTCAATAATAAAGCTGATGCTGATGGTTATTTAGCAGGAAAGACGCAATTATTCATTTTCCTGATGGTTCCATTTAGAAGCAAAAATGTTATGAAATGTCCTAGAGATGTTTGAAATGTAAGTTTGTGTAAGTAAACTTATTAACGGTATTGGATGTCATGAAAATGTTATTCAAGCTTTGTCAGGCAACATGATGAGGTTTGGTTTGTTAAAAAATAATTTTGATGATACAGTAGTCTTTGTATAATATCAATTCACTCTGTGGTTGTGGTGCATTTAAAGTTATTTATGCTGTTGATAATTATTTCTTAAAAGGTGGACACGGAGGGAGGAGGCAGATTTCTATCGTGTGGTTTCGACATTCGGAGTTGTGTTCAACCCAGACTTTAGCCGTTTCGATTGGACCAAGTTCAGAGCCATGGCTCGACTGCACAAGAAAACTGATGAGAGTCTACACAAGTACTTGTGTGCCTTTATTGCCATGTGCAGGAGGGTCTGCCGTCTGCCAGCTAGAGAGGGAGGTGAGTGCCACACATGCCTAAACACACGCTAACAAAAACTGTAAAGGGTAAAACCTTACACATACACACAGTAATAATAATAAGAGGTTCTCATTCATTTGGATTTTCTGTGTATTATTTTATATACCTCTTTATATAGTATATTACTCTCCTTTTAGATATGGTGGACACCTCTCTTGCTATCCAACCAATCACAGAGGAGCGTGCATCCCGTACTTTATACCGTGTGGAATTGTTGAGGAAAATAAGAGAACAGGTGCTGCGTCACCCTCAGCTCTATGAGCGTCTAGCACTTTGCCAGCCGGGTCCAGATCTTCCAGTGTGGTGGGAACCAGGTTCCCATGATCGGGATCTCCTCCTTGGTGCGGCCAAGCACGGTGTAAGCCGAACCGATTACCACATCCTCCGTGACCCGGAGCTTTGCTTCATGGCGGCCCAGAGGAACTACAGCCAGAACAAGGGATCTGTAGCCTCAGCCCAGAATCAGACACTGGGGCAGACTCACATCCCGAGCCCCCTACAGCACATTCAGGCTAAAGAGGCTCCTGCCTCACCACTTTCCTATCCCAGAGAGGATTCAGCTGAACTGAAGGAGGAGCCGCTGTCCGAGGAAGAGCAGGAAACTGAGGAGAAGGAGATCAAGATAGAGATGTCCTGTATCAGACCACCCACACCTTCAGGAGTGGAGGTGAAAATTGATGACCACAAAGAAGGAGAGAGCGAGAGCCAAATGGAGGCAGCCAGAACAAAACCTCTTACACCAAACTCAGTGACTCAAAAGCAGAAGAAGCTGAGTAAACGCAGCCGCAGGGAGGCCAGGAGGGCGTCGGGATCTGACTCTGACACAGAAGGCTCCTCATCCAGTTCTTCATCAAGTTCCTCATCAAGATCTTCTTCCTCGTCCTCATCTTCATCACGGTCAGGTTCCAGCTCCTCATCCTCATCTTCCTCCTGTTCTTCAGGTTCATCATCTTCATCATCATCCTCATCTTCATCCTCAGAGGACAGTGACAGTGAGGAGGTACCAA